>OX465051.1:4425433-4652933 GCA_949841015.1 Aplysina aerophoba | reverse complement strand
CGTGTATGCACACTATAATTATATCTGCATCAATTGCTCCCCACTCCCCCCTTCACCCCATTCATCCATGCCCACAACATGTACATACATACGTATGCTGCGTGGGACAGTTGTGCAATACCAAGATTGCACAGATGCAGCGGAAGCTTGAGCACCTTCTGAAGTCTGAGCAAAAAGTAGAAGAGAGTCGCAAAAAGAGGAAAGATGGCTTTGTTGAAAAGGTAAACTGTAATTTTCTACACTACAACATTATTGTTTGCTTAGTTATAACATAATGTTATCAATAATTATAATATCAATAATCAACAAAAGTAATTCCACTTTATATTACTACTGATCTATTGCATGGTGTGGCATACTTCTCAATTGTGTTTCGAACATGCGCGCAGTACAAGATGGCGGGTAGGGTGCTGAGAGGGGTGGACAGCCTGCACTACCAGTGCACTAACAATGAGGTTGTGACCAGAGCAGTGCAGTCAGCGGGGGACGAAAGTGTGGACAGCAAGCTGAAGGCAGTTAAGGTACACGGGCTGACTTCACTAGATGCATGGATACACACAGGAAAAAGTAACTTCTACTTAAATAGTTCATTCTCTCCAAGATGCATAAAGTTTATGAATAGTTACTGCATCATGTGTCAATGGCTGTTGTATGTCTATGTATGTGAGTTTCAAATTTCTTTGTTGCATATACCATGCAGGAACATCTTCTGTACTTGGAGGCTATTGTTCAGGACGTCCATGAGTCTCCATAGACATACAGGCCTATACAACAACTCAGGCACCAACGAATATGTATGCTAGCTGCTTGCCATTATTTAATTAAATAAATTTGCTTGCCGATGACTCGCCTTATTTTTATATTCATGATCATCTGGCGCGATTTGGCGCGGTTTATTCGGCAAGATGGCTACTGCTGCTTGGGAAGAGGTGACGGGGAAGTTGGTGAGTTGTTGGAGGATGTTTGTTGAACGACGTAAGAACGTTACGAAGACACTTCTTGCTCTTACGCTCGAATGTCCCATTGTGGAAACAGGCGTGGACGACCAAAGAGGTTAAAGGCAACCTTCTCTCATGGCTTGAGGAATGGCGCGAATTCGAGAGGGAGGTGCAGCTGACTGAAGCCGGCAGACCACTCGGATATGATGTGCCTTGCAAGGAAATAAGCAAGGTGTGCTAAGCGTGCTGGTGCATATCCTAGCGCGTAGCCACGCACTGCAGTGCATATTCAAACTCTCCTGCTCATCGTGTTGCAGCTAAACTGCTGGTTTGTTCAGTGAACTGTCCATACCACTACAAGTAGCTGATGGCTATCATGTAAAGGCCGTTTCATTCTCCATCCAAGGCCTTTCCAGCCACTCCCATGCATCCTACTCTGTAGAGGCTGCACACTTTGGCTAAATGTAGTGTAGCAGCTTTAGTGCATGTAGTGCAGCACCAAGGCAATGTGGTGTTCACCCTACTCTCATCCCATTCTCCACTCCACCCCTTTCTCCACCCCCTCCCCCCTAATCCACTCGTGCCTATGTGTACGTATTAGGACTATGTTTTGGTGAGGAGAAGTGATCTTGAGAGACTTGCTACAGAGACAATGCAGCTCAAGGAATTCCTACCCAAGGTATGCCTGTACACCGCCAGCAGTCACTGGGCCACAATGCACATACAGACACACAGAACATACGCGTATTCAATACACACACATACACACGCACACAATGGACATGAACAACACAGGTGACACATTGACATGCACAGACAGCTGGTGAGATCTGAGCTGTGTCTAGTCATCTCTGAATGTCCCTTCTCATCTGAAGATACTCAACACAGAATATCTGTCTGCCTTGCCAAAGCTGACCCAACTGGAGCAAGGTGAATGTGAAGCAGACCAGGACGCGGGTCCAGTAGATGTGGACTGCAGGGGGGCTTGTCATTAGCAGTGGACGTGTGTAGTGCCATCTACCTACATATGGCACTACAAACTGCATTGTGGAGAGGGAGGGAGGGATGGAGGGAGAGAGGGAGGGAGGGAGGGAGGGAAGGAGGAGGAAGGGAGGGAAGGAGTGTGCACAAGCATGTATGTATACAGTCTGTGTATCCTCTTGTACATACGTATGCATGCGTCATATGTACACATAGAGATGTCTACTGCACATGTCATGAGGGATGCCCAGGACAGTGAGCATCAGGCAATGAAGGCGAGGATGGAGGCAGCCCTGCAGGAATGTGAACAAGCAAGAGAGGTGTGTCCGACACGGGTCATAATGCTGTCCTTGACTGTGCCTAGCATGCGTAATTTCACCTCACACATCTTGTGCTACTGACTGACTGACTCCCCCCTGCCCCGCCACAGGAGAAGTTTCAGCTACAAGTGAGCTCAGGGCAACTTGTGTTGCACAGTGGTGTCTGTCTGTTGCACAGTGGTGTGTGCACCGAGAGGTCCTGATGTCTGTGTGTGTCTGTCTGTGCAGATGGAGGTGTCTGAGCTGATGTCACAGCTAGTGCAGCAGACGGAGTACTGCTCGTCCATGGGGGCCGCTTGTTGTACACTGCTGTGGAGGGTGTCCCAGCAGGAGGAGGTGGTCCCTTCAATAATTGGAGGGGTGGGTCCACAAGCTGAAATATTGTATATATGTACATACGTATGTAATAGCCCTACTCTGACCTACTAGTCCCGTTCATTATCATTCAGCAGAGCTTGCTGCTGTTATGTGAGTCATGCTACGTAGGTATATAATCAATCAATCAGTCAATTATTCAATAATTGTGTGCACCGTACCAACAGGTACTAAGACACTACATGGTCCAATGTACGTTGCACCACAAGCAATTAGCAAAAAGGACAGATACATGTATAACAGACACAGGTACATATGTGAGAAAACTGGGGGGTAGGGAAATACTGCAATGATAGTCTGCATATAGTGCCTATAGTTTTTCTCGTGCAACATACAGCACATCTAACCCGTGTAGTGTGTGCCCTGCCTTTACATGTGAAAGTGTTGCTCAATCCTTTCAGTCTCGGATTGGTGAGTTCTTTGAGCTTGTGTGCTCCACTCTGGACAGCTACGTGCAGACCTACAGGGACCAGGATGTGGGCACGTCGTTTGAGGGCAGCAAGGAAGCACAGTTTGTGCTGGCCATCTGTGGCACCATCACCAGTGAGTCTGCAGTGTGTGTATGCGTGTGTGTGTGTGTGTGTGTATGTGTGTGTGTGTGTGTGTATATGTGTGTGTGTGTGTGTGTGTGTGTGTGTGTGTGTGTGTGTGTGTGCGCGTGTGTGTGTGTGTGTGTGCGTGTGTGCATGTGCGTGTGTGCATGTGCTATATACATGTGTATGTGTGGTGCCACAGATAAGCATTGCTTGAGCATGCACCTGGCAGTCTAATCTGTTGTATACGTAGTTGTCATGATATGCCCATCGTACATAACACTTCAGACCAATTGTCCAGGTGGACACACTACGTATGTATGAATGAGGCTCAGTTAGTTACAGCTGATAGAGACTGCCCTACTGCCCTCTGTGCAATGGCCAGAGCGGGAGGGAGGGAGGGAGGGAGGGAGGGAGGGAGGGAGGGGAGGGAGGGAGGGAGGAGGGAGGGAGGGAGGGAGGGAGGGAGGGAGGGAGGGACATGAGATGTCTGCTCTACTGCCCTCCTGCCAGATATTGCTGCCTCTGCCTATGGGAGGGACTTCCTGACCAGCCGACAAGATGGTCTACAACTGGTGGACGTGTTTTGTACTGCTTTGGCTAAAATACCAGAGAAGCACAATGGGTACGTGGACAGCATGTGCTGTGTAAGTGAGCTAGCCGCGGCAGTTGGATGTTGTGTGTAATTGGTGCCCAAAAGGTTAATGTATTAACGTATGCTTGTTCTCTTGTTCTGCAGTTTTCACAAGCTCAAGAGGTACATAATGCGCTATGCAGCAGATGTAGCTGTGTGCGTGTGCGCGTGCGTGCGTGTTAGGTGACAATGTTTTCTCTCTCACACTGCATTCCTCGCAGCCTCCTCCTTATGTCTCTGTACAACATAAGGTGAGAATCACATGTGGACAGCCTGGTCAGTTACCCTGTCAATTCACATGCACATCATGAAACATGGCCATACCTTATGATGCAGTATGAACATGTTTACATGGCCATACCATATATATTTTTGTCGCATGTCACACACATGTCATTTGCCCACCCCACACTTCCCGCTCAGTATTAACCACAAAGGGGTGAGACACCTCAACAGCAGAAAGGATTTACTGCCAAGCATTGGCTGGCTAGTCCAAGGCACGTACTGACACCCACATCACCATGTACTGACGCATCCCGCACACATACAAGTTGAGCTGCTGAATGACAACATGAAGCACGCTCTCTGTGCGCGTCATGCATCATGTTCAATGTGCTGGTATATTCCTGTCATTCTTACATGTACAGTGGACACTGACGCTCAAATACAGCTCTATACTTTGAGGCTCTTGCAATCGTTGATTTTAGAGCCTGAGAATCCATCAGTAGCCCACCGGGCTCTTGAAGTGGTAAGGAACTTCTCGGGTCCCTCAGTCGGCACCCACAGTGTGAGGGAAGAACCAAGGTCTTGTCTGACTCTCAAACGGTTCCATCTGTAGGTTCCTTTTCATGTCTTCACCAAGCTAGCTCAGGACAAGAACCCAGAGGTGTGTGTGAGTGTGCGTGTGTGTGTGCATGTTTGTGTGCCACCTGTGCAGTTGTACATGAGCAGTAGTGTGAGCTTGACTGCCTGCCTCCATTACAGGTGAGACAGGTAGCAATTGAGGTCATGTCCGACCTCAACGCCACAAGGGAATAGGCCACAGACCATTCTTCCCTCTCTATAATTTTGATGAATGTAGCACTGACTATGATGTCCTTCCAACTAGTGCCGTGTACCACACTGTCCCTCCAGTTCAGTATAATGTGTACTGTTAGTCATCACTTGCTCACCGAACCTTGTCACATATAAACCCTCACTCATGCACTGTGATCACTTTGCAGACAGTATGCATCATATTGTACATGTTAATAATAACCTTATCCAAACTGTAAAAATATGTCACCAGCGAACACCTGGTATATACTGTACATTTTATGCAACCATATTCTGCCAGTGGAGCATTCACTCGAGCTCACTGTGCCAATGTAATTGCACGTCATTTACCACCAGTTCTAATAATTATTTTAACTTTCAAGACAGTAAAGAAACGTACAACAGTGAACAGAAACTACACCTTATCGCTCTCCTCTCTGGCATAATTCCATGTCACACAGCATGAGAACTCACATGCAGTAAAATACAATATGAGTAAGAAGTTACGGTCACTAAACACAAGTGAGAACAACGCTCATGTCCACAGGGTCCTCCTCCCGGCCTCACACCACCAGGCCCTCATAACTGGCACCCTCTGCTTTGAGCTTCTGCATGTATTCAATGTGAGCCAAGGTGTTCTGGAAGTGCTGCTTTATCTGAGCCATCTCCTCAGTTGCTTCCAGATTGCCAGACTCCGTCTTGATTTTGTCAATGAGTTGTTTCAAAAATGACGGTGTCACCTGCATGAAGAAAACAGAGTGACAACTGTTACTGGTCATGTGACCATGTTAGCTGTCATGTGCACTGAGTGGATGATTGCCTAGCATTCAGTGCCTGTAACACACAGCATTTTGTGCAGGGCAGGGAGGGTCTAGAAAGCTAGACTGGCAGCTCCTCCAGTAGCTAGTACCTGCGAGTTGCCCTTCTCGTAGAAGAGGATGTAGAAGTTGAGGACCTCTATCAGGAGCTGCACCTGCACTGTTGCGTCCATGCACTGTCCAGTGATCCGGCCGCACCTCTTGAGACACTCGGCTACTCGCTTGCCATCATGGCACTGCAGCAGGGGAGCAAAGATCAGTGTACGGTGTGCACAGGAGGCGCTGTGAGAGCTACATGTGCGTATGTAGGAGGAAGCTTGTGTGTGATTTGTGTATTTGAAGGAGTGACCGGTATGGGTAGAGCATCTCTAGGGCCCACCTCCACTCCTGGCTCTCCGTTCTCCCCCTTTACCCTGCCGGACCAGAAGAGGTGTGCGCAGGTAGCCACAGTGCGGCACTGGTCCGCCTTCTTCAGCAGGCTGGTGGCACTGCGGGTGCAGTTGGTACGCAGGGTCTCGTGGTTCTCCTCTCCCAGGCTCTGCATCCGCTCAAATGTACCCACGATAAGGAGGAGGGCACACATTTGCTCCTTGGAGTCAGAAATGTCCTCCTCGAACACCGTGAAGGCCTGCAGAAAGAGAGCAGGAGTGAACGACATGCTGTATACAGTCGAAGAGAGCACACTCTACACCGTCCACATGCAGCCCATGTGTACTCGAACCTGACTAATGAACTCATAAGCCTCTTTCTCCAGCCCGATCCTGTCAGCAGCAAGGGCTCCCTGCAGGAACAGCCTCAGACTGAGGTCAGGAATGACCTTTACTAGAGCTGTAATGGTCTTGATGCCGAACTCGAGGATCTTCTCACACTTTCTCTGCCAGCGATCATCCTTCACAGACAGCACAGCACACACTGTTAGCATCACCACACTACATCGAGTCAGTGCTAGGAGTAGCATATGCGTTTGAAGAAGCAATATGTGCCAACACACACACACACACACACACACACACACACACACACACACACACACACACACACACACACACACACACACACACACACACACACACACACACTGAGTAGCACACATACGTAGATACAGTACAACTGCACACTCAGAACTACCTAGGAGGTGTGCATAGCCAGCCAACAGCCACCTCCACAGTACTATGACCATGCACTGGAGGAACACATACAGCAGCAGCAGCCGCACACACCTGGAGGTGTGGCTAGGATCCACCCACCTCTTCGCTCATGGCATGGTAGCGGAGGATGAGCTGGTATGAGGCAAACACTACAGGAGGCAGCGTGAACCTCATGCGACCTTCCCCTCCAGCAGCAAACTGCTTGCGAGCAGAGTTGAGCATCTACAGACATGGGATGGATGGCACATGGAGAATGGTACGTACGTACACACGCACATTGCCACACCCACCTCTACACCACATCCACCCACCCACAAAGTGAAGCACTGCCCATATATTTATGCACAAGCATACGTGGTCTCATACATTGTGCCCTGTACCAGGGAGCCTGTATTGCTTGCATTAGGTGTTGGAGCAACACCTTCCGAGTGGCCATAAGAGGCAGTGACTACTAAAGGACAGGCAGCCGTATTGTCACTCACTGAAAACTGCTTATCTGGCTCATCCTCTTTGAAGTGGTGCACAAGTCGGGCCACCATCTCCTGCTCCATTGCAAAGGTGTCGGCATCAGGCTGGAGTGGGAGGGAGAGGAGGGAGGGGAAGGGAGAGGGGAAGGGTGATGGGAGGAGGGAGGGGTGGAGAAATGAGAGAGATGGGAGGGTAGAGGGCATGGGAGGGAGAGGAGAGAAGGGAGAGGAGATGAGGAATGTAAGAAAGGAGGGTGAGGGAGAGGAGGCGAGGTGAAGGTGGCACAGTGGAGTGGGACACTGGTAACAACACAGTGCATTCCAGTACTTCCTACAGCCAATCAACAACACGCACCACCTCCTCCGGTTGGTCTGGCTGGTCACACATTAGTGGAGCTAGCAGCTGCATAACCGGCTCAACCTGGGTAAGAAAGGAGGAGGAGGAGGGTTGGGAGGTGAAGAAAACCTCTGGTCTACTTCCAGTCCTGTACAGGACCAGCCCCCACCAGACAGGGGAGCTCCTCATTCCACAACCAGTCCACTCCTCTCTGCCCACCCAAACCCACAACTAACCTGGTCCACAGAAGGAACCATTACCCCGTTCTCCAGCAGTGTCTCAGCAATGTTGATTGCAATGGCCTTACGCCCTTTGAATCGAAATAGGGCAACAGCCGCAGGGAAGGCTTTTAGCTGGAGCAGCGTCAGGGTCTCCTTGTAAGCGTCAGTGATGTTCCGCAGCATGGCTGTGAGTTTCTGACCAGCTGTGCTGGTGCTGTCGACGCTGCATGTGGAGGAGAGGGCACACTTGAAAGTTAAAGTGGTGTGTAAGCACGGCACTGATGGGCCATACAGTACAATGAATGCACTGCCCATTCACAGCGTGCATGAACCAACCCGTGCATACAGGTATACACAGCAGCAAGTGCAGTAGGGGTACGCAATAAATCTCACAGTTGACGCAGTCGATTTCTGGAAGTTTGTTATATCTTCTTAGCATTACTCCCTTCCCCTTGCCTTCTAATACCCCTCCCTCTACCCTCCCATTCTACTGTAATACCCCTTCCTCTACCCTCCCCTTGTAATGTCCCTCCCCTCCCTCTCCCCTCTCACCTTGTAATGTCTCTCCCGTTGAAGATGTCCACCGTGTGCTGTAGCACCTTGTCCACGTAGTGTATCTTGTCCATGTACACTCTCAGGGCAAGGTCCACTAGGGCTAACTGCAGGGAGACAACGTCTTCGGGGGACATGTCTGCGCGAGACTGGAGAGGGGAGGAGAGGAAGGGAAAGAAGGGAAGGATGTGACTGCACAAGGTGAAGGTCAGCGTCAAAACAGTCACAGACAAAATTACATCACACATCACGACCATTGCTTCACCGCTGGGTACATTGCTACACTGCTGGGCACATTGCTACACCGTTGGGCACATTTCTACACCGCTGGGCACATTTCTACACTGCTGGGCACATTGCTACACAGCTGGGCACATTGCTACACTGCTGGGCACACTGCTTCACTGTGCACTCCTCCCCTTGTCAAAATCAGTCAAGAAACTATTCTGCACATCTTGTAAGTACTATATAATTATGTGATATTGTCCAATTTGCTGAAATTAGTTAACATACACTAATAACTAGCATAAAGTAAGATACCTGAATGACCATTGCCACTTCCTGTGAGAAGATGTCAAAAAGTTGTATATTAGCGGGGATTCCCCCTGAGTCCTCCCTCCTGGCATACTCCACAAAGCGGTTGATGAGGGCAATGACAATGTCCTTGACGTTGACAGAGGGGTCAAGCTCACTACAGGCCTTGAGGAAGAGGTTCAGTGTGGCCAGGTGGAAGTCCTCGGGGAAAACCTAGCGGGGGAAGCCGTGGAGGGAGTCAGCACGACAGGACCTTTGGGGCGAGGTGGACTGATGCCACTACTAAATACATACATATGGACAAGCCCAAACATGTACACATGTACAACGCACAACATACGTGCATGGATTACTAACCTTCATTGTGTAAATTTGTGTTCTAATATACATACACATAACACACATTGCATCTCTCTCTAATCTCTAACTAACAGTGAATAGTAAGTTGTTTCCTCTCCGCTGTATCCATACCTACTGTTGGTCACTTTAATGACCAACCCTCTAGGGTTACACACATGCATGCTTAAATACGTGCACTGAGGCGCTGCATAGGTCCGTGCTTCTCTGAGGGAGAGCAGCTGACCTGGATGATGCACTCCATCAGGTACTCTTGTGCGATGGGGTCTCGGCAGTTGACAACCTGCTCCAGCACGCTTGGCAGCACGGTCTGAGAGCAACAGAACACACAGACATACGCACATATGCACGAACACACACACACACACACACACACACACACACACACACACACACACACACACACACACACACACACACACACACACACACACACACACACACACACACACACACACACAATCGTACACAATTGCAGGTGAAGTGGACTTCACAACCAGTGCTGTGCCCATTGCAGTGTGCCATACCAACTATGAGGCTACGTATTAGAGCCTCCCCACAGACTTCAACAGGTCCTGTATGTTAACATGCCAGCCACTCCCACCTCCCCACCCCTCACCTTTTGATAAATCTCAGGGTCCACTCCATCCACCCTTCACCACCCCACTCACCTCTCACACCACACTAACCTCTCACACCACACTAACCCCTCACCTTTTGATACATCTCAGTGTCTACTCCATCCACCCCTCACCACCACACTCACTCTCACCTTTTGATACATCTCACTGTTCACTCCGTCAAGTTCCGACAGCCTCACGAGGTTGGTGCCCACAAGGATCTTGAGTTCCAGTCTCTCCTTCTCCCGCTTGGCCTTCTCCCTGCTGTGCCCTTGGTGCTGCATGCGCACCCACAGCTTGTTCATCTCTGCAAAGTTCTGCAGCACAAATCCAACCGAGTCCTCCACAGATCCCTCCTCAACACTGCAGCAAGGTGGGAGGGGAGGGGGTGGGGGGGATCAGACACTCAATGCGACCCGCAGGATACTCCCATAATGGCACTGTGTTCTCTTAGTAAGCTGTAGTGACAGACAAGCACTCCCTAGTGGGGGTCCAAGATCAGTTCGCCAGTGAATGCAAGCTTGCAGCTCACGTTAGGACCTTATTTGCCATGAATCTAGCAGGATAATCTTAAGTGAGAACTGCCCAGCTTTTCTCCCTCTACACTGCCACAGTCCCGAAAGCTCAAGTGTGAAGTTCACATGATGCACAGGCTACTCAGCAGTCTGTGTGTGCTCTCCAATGCCCTCCCTCCGTGTTGCTCTGAGGCGGGTCTCACTTCTCAATGTTGTCAATGTCCGGGAGCTGGTTCCGGGTGGACTGGAGCAGGTAGTTCCTGAGGAAGAGACCCCTGAGAGGTGCCTGCACCCCTCGACACATCTCCACCAGGTCCTTCAGGATGTCCTTGCGGGATGCCTCCTTGGTCTTCATGTAAACTGTTCCCACAGTTACAAGCAGGTATCTGGGGTGGGACAGGGAGGGGGTGGGGGGAGAGAAGCAGTTAGAAGTTGTAGAATTACTCAATCCACCAGGATGTTAGTGTGAATGTGAGTTGTGAATGTGTGTGCACATGTGTGTGCCTCTGGCACTCACAGTCTTGGCACAATGTTGTTGACGTATTGCACCACCTCGTACAGGTTCTTAAACACTTTATTCTTGTGGAAGTCCACCAGTAAGAACTGCTCCAAGTGTGTCAACTGGTCACACACAGCCATGTCTGGTAGCACAGTCAAGGACACCACACGCCACACCACAATTGGCGGTGGAATGTGGGACGTAATGCACAGTGCTGACACAGTCACACACGGACACCCACACAGCTGCGGTGCATGCTCTCACTCACACTCTACCAAGCGCTGGTGGCAAGGTAGCCCACTCACAGTGACAAAACACAACCCTATGTGCAGTGGCAAGACAACTGGCACCCATGGTCATACAAAAAGAGGTGTGATACAGGCTTGAACATGAACCGAACAAATGTGCTATTGAGCAATCACATAGCAAGGGACAAAATTGGGCTTGTGACCGACAAAGACCTTTGAGGTCAAAACGTCTCACTGTAACTTGGCCATTGCTAGGTGATTGCACAATAATATGCCCACTCAGCTATGAAGAAGGTACACTACACTGTAACCCTCATGTATGGATACACAGCTCATAGTAGTTCCGCGGAGTGAGAAGGGCTGTTCTGAGCTCAAGCAACATGGTGGATGCGTGCTTCAGAGCGTCCATCAACTGGGTACTATCCTGCAGACACATGGGACAAAACAGTGGGCAATGCACTCATTCCACTCAACCTCCACCTACAGTTGCTCGCAGCTCAAACAGCAAGTAGTACTTAACACAGTATATGCACCGCCTGCAGTTCCTCCACTATTAACTAGAGCTCCGCACTTACAAGACTAGTTTTCATTGAAAAGCCATGCTGCTTGACTTGGGTCAGGGCAATGTCAAGCAACTTGTCTTGCTCCTCCTGGCTCGATATCGGCGTCACGGGCTGTGGTGTGGAGGTTATAGGAAGAGGAAACGAAGGTCAGCCACATCAGCTAACCCAGCATTCGTCAAGCTCCCCCAGACCCACCATTTTGTCCCTATCACGTGCGCCCCGTGCGGCTAATTAGAAAGATAGGGGCGGAGGGGAAGTCCCCTGTTACTGTAAACGCGTTCCTACGTCATTAGTGTCTCGTGAACCAAGGTGGTCGCTGGCCGCATTTGAATCTCCTCTGCTGGTGTCTTCCCGGGGCTGCCATGCTCCTGCATGAAGATAGATAACTGCTGTATTAGCGCACATAGCTTCCTTTCACCCTTTGGCGCGCTCTAGGCGAACTGGGGTCAGTTTCTGTGCTGCTGTGCTGTCGACCATGGCTTCATCCTCGGACAGGGGTGAAGACAAGGGCAACAATGATTTAGACACCAAAGACGTACAGCTTGCGATAACCGAGGAGCACTTTGTAGCACCCTCATCCACCGACGCTAACGCACCGACTCGCCCCCTTCGCCCTGCCCCCAAGGAGGCCAGTGGGAACACGGAGGCCTCCGCGCAAGGCAAGGTGACCTCTGACTCTCTTTCCACTGCTGGCGCGCGCAGGCTGGCGTTCAAGAGGTATGGGAGTGCAGTCTCGGGCGGGGAAGACCCCCTCACAGAAGAGAGGCACAGTGAGCACAACCAACCAAGTGCAGTCGGCATGGGTTGGGTCGTTGTGTCTTATCTGTCTCTGATATGTCTGCTCTACTGGTGGCTGTTCGCTAGTGTGTGTGCACGTGTGTGTGTGTGTGTGTGTGTGTGTGTGTGTGTGTGTGTGTGTGTGTGTGTGTGTGTGTGTGTGTGTGTGTGTGTGTGTGTGTGTGTGTGTGTGTGTGTGTGTGTGTGTGTGTGTGTGTGTGTGTGTGTGTGTGTGTGTGTGTGTGTGTGTGCGCGTGTCTGTGTGCGTGTGCGTGTGTGTGTGTGGTGTGTGTGTGTGTGTGTGTGTGTGTGTGTGTGTGTGTGTGTGTGTGTGTGTGTGTGTGTGTGTGTGTGTGTGTGTGTGTGTGTGTGTGTGTGTGTGTGTGTGTGTGTGTGTGCTCATATGTGCTCATATGTGTGTTGTGTGTGCATTTGTGCATGCATAGCATAAATGCGTATCTGTTCTGTTTTGTGCTTGGGCATGTTGCATGAGGATAAAGGAAAGCAGTGTTAAAGAATACGGCTTGCAGGTCTCAGTGTTCAGACACCACTCTGACATTGACATGCACTCACTGACTGACTCATGCTATGATTCAGCTCCGTGATGTCATGCAGTGCCAGTGTGCATTCTTTTATACATGGTGCGACTACTTTCTGCTGCAAGTTGTGTGTTAGTGTTAGGTGTAGGACATGTACAGACACACACGTATGTAAGTGATCTCCATTTGAGGTGGAATAACATGTGTGCTGTGTGCACCAAATGGCATAGTCTTGCACGCCAGCCCCTATTCTCCGCTAGCTTATTGTTGTGCAATTCCCCTTCCGCCTGCCTCTAATCAACCACAGAACGTCTAGCGTGTGACTACAAATAGTATTGCATGTGGTGTGAGTGTAAGGCATCGCTGTGTGTTTGTGTGCTGTCAGGGAAGCAGTACTGTATGCATGTATATGTAAGTACATGTAGTCTGTGACAATGGTAGTCTTTATTGAGATGTGTGTACATACAGTACACATCACAAGAAACTTTACGAAATCCACAGATTCACCGAGTCATTACTCTGCAGTTTTTCTGCGGCATCGTCGATGATATCTGCGGAATCATCAAAGGGTGTCCATAGAATAGTCAAAGGGTGTCCGCGGAATCGTCAAAATGTCTGCTGAATCGTCAAAGGGTGTCTGCGGATTTGTAGAAGGGCATCAGCACAGTCAGAATCGTCGAAGGCATCCGCAGAATCGTACTGTATTCCTAGAATAGTCAAAGGGTAGTCGGCTTGTAGTAGTCGAAAGGGTGGAATCGTCGTAGCGGTACTGTACGTAGCTGTGGATTGTCAAAGGCAGTGCGCGAAGGGTGTACAGTAGTGTAACGAATGTATGACAGCTGCGTACGTACCTACCGTGGTCTTACTGTCACCAGCAGACGAAGGCTTAAATAGACTGCATAGTGTGTAACGTATGTGCGTAGCTACCAGTGCGAAGCTTGTGCGCCAAATTCGTATACAGTAGAGATGTTCCACGAAGAACGAAGACATTTACTTTGTAAGAACAGATCCGCGGACAGCGAAGTATCATTCCGCAGAAATGGGAGACACTTTCCGCGGAAGTAGTACTGCAATTCTGCGGTTAGCTGCACAGAAGCTTTATGGAATCCGCATGGAATCCACGCGGTATTCGTCGGATTTCATAAAGTTTCTTGTGACATGTACCATACATGTGTGGGGTTGGGTAGGACCACATGAAGTGTCCATAAATGCATGTGCACGCTCTTCTGCAGTTCTACGTATCAGGATTGGTGTCCAGGAAATTAACAGCATACCATGCAGCAGCCCCAATGCTGTAAACCAGAACTCTAGCTGGATCAAGTGCATTCACAGTGACATTGACCCAGATGAAGCTTGCTTCCAGCACTACTTGGTGCACAGCCTTAAACCAGACACTACTCTGTCGACCCTCCTGCGTGATGTGCATGACAGACTACAGAGTCAGAGCCTCCTTGGATTAGTCCTAGTGCACCACTCAGATAGCATGGTCCTGGTGGATGCATTCTGGGACAGTGACGACCCATCCAATATCCTCCTCTGCACTGTGAGTCACAGAGATGGGCAGTTATTGCTGGACGTGCTGCAGTCGCAAGAGCCAGGGGAGGTCTCAGTGACAGTGGATGTTGAGAGCAGCGTTGACGTTCCAGGTACAACAGTGATGGACCACAGCTCAGCTGGGACTACAGTGGCTGAGCAGAGTACGTCTTGCGTACTTACTTGTAGTACATGTGTGCATGCACATTAGTGTGTGTGTGCTGGTGGACCCTGGGTGTCCAGTTATTATGAAGGGATGATAATTGTACAAGACCATGTGAGAGGCACTGCAATGTGGAGCACTAGCAAACATGAGTATCTAAGTGCATTTGTGTGTGTACACATGCGTGTCCCCAGGATGTGTAATTACTATGAGCTTACCTTATTGGTATTATATGTAGATGCTCCAGGTTTCCTTCAAAGGCGATTTGGGAGAAGGACTGGATTTTCACTGAGCAAAGGCCTCAGTAGACTTATGGATGAAACCAGTCGTGCTTCGACTGATGTGTCTGCAGTGTACAGCCTTATATTTTCACACTTTTGGTCATTTGAGAAGGATGTAAGTAGATAAGGCATTCACTGATGTTTGCCTCAGTCTCCACTAGGGTTTTCTTCATTTGTGCCTTTTATGCAGGAGTCAAGAACAGACATGGAGAAAGGCTTCAGACTGATACGTGATCGTCTCAGCAAACCTAACTTTGTCCATGAGTATCTCCTGCACCTGGCTATTGTGTACAGAGTAATGAGGTGTGTGCTTGCCTATTGATGTATATAGACGTAATGAGCACCTACTGTATATACATATGTGTAGGTCCCCCATGAGCTTTTAGCTCTAAAGTTTGTTTTTATGTATTATCCTACTGGTTGTCAGGTAGTACATTCTTATTGCATTTTTTTTGAACACACTTTTTATTGGTGCTTTAGTACATAGTTCAATGCACTTGTGATTCTCTGCTCCCTGCAGCCTGCCAGTGTACAAGAACAATGACCCAAGTAGAGACTACTGGCTGGAGTTTATGAGGAAAACAGAAGAGCTTCTGCATAATCCTGAACAGTTGGCTGTACTAATCAAGAGCTTTATGTCAAAGTACGTAAGGAGATTCAGTATAGAGCGTATTCAATGTAAAGCGTACAATAGATGGAGAAGTCTCTGTTTGAAATCTCTTTAGTTGTAGTATTGAGTGACAGTTCCACGAATGACAGTTACTGTTACAGGGGCAGCCAGTTTTGAGGGCATATGTACACACTTGTAAGTGTTGCTCAAGGGCTTCTCTATCTCATTCCTGAGGAAGGCCTAGCACTCTGTGTCTCTGTGGCTATTGCCTAATCCTCTTCACTGTAACAGAATTAAATGCACGTGTGCTCAAGTTACGTAACTACTGCAGGGAATAATAAGCAGTTTTGTTTGAATGTGAAGTACTACATACGTAACTTACGTATGTATGTAACTCTTGTTTGCAGGGGTGACTTTGATGTTGCTGATTTGGGTGGTAAAATCACCTCTTTCTTTGACATGATGAGCTCAGCCAGTCAGAGACTGCTGAAATCAGTTAATCCTGGTTTCTTTGGACTGAAAATGCTGTGTGGTAAGCCCCTTATTTCTGAGCTGTATACCGGTATATAGTTGTATCGCAGTATTGCATTGATACCATTCTGGTATATAGTTGTATGTTTGTCATGCTGGAAACCGGATACCGATTATACCATTAAATAACCATTTAACATCAGTAACATTTGGAGCTGTAACTCGCAAGCAAGATTTTAATTACGCTTCTAAGCAACATTATCATCTTGAACATCTCTGTGAACAACTTTTGTTCGTTGGATAGATGGCAAAATTGTAACAAAGACAATTTTTAGTCAGGTGAACAGAAGCCTATGGAACAGCCATTTTGTTTTGTAGGTTGTTTCTACACCAATTGTAAAAGATCGTTACCAGCAGCCAACGAACACTTCAAGACTCAGTAGCGTTGTGTGTAGCGTATGAATGAAAAGGAGCAAAACGGAAGGAGCTCACAGACACAGTAACTTACTTTATTGCTAAGGACTTTCTACCTATATATATATTCAATGATTATTAAAGTGACCGCAGCATGAGATCAAGGGCTGCTCAGCCAGGGTTGGCTTACTGGTCACTGACAGTTTACAAAACTTAGGTGAGTTGATGGCAATGATATGTGAGCATAAAAGTAATGTAATTGATGATTGCACTAATTCCTGCAAAATTGATTGTCCTAAGTGATACATTTGAAGAATTAAGGAAATTGATGTATTATCTTTGGCACATAAAAGGAATGTGCATTTGTTGTGGTCTGATAAGTAAGTAATGTGATTTGCTAGGGTAAGGCAGTGGGAGAACAGTTTGTGTCTTATACAATTAAGTTTGTGGCTATTGATTAAAAAGTGAGCCTGATCCTCCACTTCCCCACTATCACACAACCTGCACGTAAAAAACAGACTTTTTGCGAAGATACAGAATTCGAGTGGCAGCCATATTGGCACACCCGTCGGCCATTTTGCTTGCCCTCACAGGCGCCTGAGCGTATATCCATTCACGTGACGTTGCTCTCGACCACGTGGTGTTTTTGTATGGGCTTTGCTATTGTGTCTGGTGCGATGCTATATAACGCATGTGCACCTTCATCACTGGACATTGACATCAACCACATGCAATCATTAGCCTGAAGGAAGGTACACGTCACAAGAAACTTTACAAAATCCGCGGATTCACCGCGTCGATAATCCACAGTTTTTCCGCGGCATCATCGAGGATATCCGCGGAATCGTCAAAGGGTGTCCGCAGAGTCGTCGAAGGGTGTCTGCGGAATCGTTAAAGGGTGTCCGCGGAATCATCAATCTGCGGTATCTGCGGATTTGTAGAAGGGCATCAGCGCAGTCAGAATCGTCAAAGGCATCCGCGGAATCGTACTGTGTTCTTAGAATAGTCGAAGGGTAGTCGGCGTGTAGTAGTTGAAAGGATGGAATCATCGTAGCTGTACTGTACATAGCTGTGGATCGTCAAAGGCAGCGCGCGGAGGGTGTACAGTAATAAATAAAGGCTGTTGTTCTGTGCTGTTATCTGTTATTGTTAGTCCTGTAAAATGCTTGCAAATACGTTCGTACGTAGTGGTCTTCATACGTAGCTGAGCATGCTGGCAGGACTTAGGACTAGCTCTGACCGAGGAAGAGGACAAGTAGGAGCACGTTAGTAATCTTTACTACAGTAGTAACGTATGTATGACAGCTGCGTACGTAGTTAGCGTGGTCTTACTGTCACCAGCAGATGAAGGCTTAAATAGACTGCATAGTGTTTAATGTACGTACATAGCTACCAATGCGAAGCTTGTGCACAAAATTCGTATACAGTAGAGACGCGTCACGAAGAATGAACACGTTAACTTTGAAAGGACAAATCTGGCGGACAGCGAAGTATCATTCCGCGGACATGGGAGACACTCTCCGCGGAAGTAGTACTGCAATTCCACGGTCAGCTTTACGGAAGCTTTATGGAATCCGTGCAGAATTTCTGCGGAATTCGTTGGATTTCGTAAAGTTCTTGTGACGTGTACCGTATATAACTTCTAAATAACATTTAGATTGGGATACTGAAACTTTCTATAATATAGCTATAGCTTCTTGCGCCAAGGGTTTAGCACTTTAGTGCATAGTTTTTCAAGAAATACCATGGTACTATATTTATCATACCACCCACCCCTAGTGTGTGGTATGGTGCATAGAAAACATTACGCTACCCAAAAACTGTTATGGTTATTGTCGTTTAAAGGTCAACGAACGATGAACCGCAGAACGATAATCGTTAGCGAGTGACAGTTAATCATTAGTGAAATGTAGTAATTCACAAATTTAAGGGCATACGTAGTTCGTACAGCTCAGCCTTCAGTGTTGGCAAAAGAAGAGACGGAGAATGGTATTATCAGTGTATTGCAAACAACGGATTGTGCAACTGTACTTCGAGCGACAATTATCGTACATGAACCTGGCCAAAGTCCTGGCAGCAGAAGGATATATAGTTCCATAGGAGACAGTATGGGCTACGATCAGGAAATGCAAGATGCATGGAACCCTCTCTCGTCTTCCAGGAAGTAGACGCCGCTTCAAGCTAACGCCCGAAATCTTGGCCATCTTAGAGGAACAAATGCGTGTGGACGACGAGACAACAGCCACTCTGTTAGTTAAGATCGTGAATTCTGTGGGATATGACGTCTTCATAAGTACAATTGTTCGAGCATGGAAAATTCTCGGATGGACATTCCATGGCAGCAGATACTGCCAGATGATCAGGGCCCAGAACAAAGAAAAGAGAATGGAGTGGGCATGCAAAAACCTTCACAAAAACTTCAAAAACATCATATGGACAGACGAATCAATGATTCATTCATTGATATCATATTCATTCATATTCATTGATTCATTGATTCATGATTCATTTTATTCAGCCTCATCATGCCTTGTCACAGGTGCACTTGCCACCCCCTATTTATTCTGCTGTACCACTCATCTTGCTTGATCTGTTTTGTAACCCCCTTACAACTGAAGAAGGCCCTTTTGGGGCCGAAACGTTTTGCTAAGTGAAGCTATCTACCACATGTCTTACGCTCGAAAACCAAGGAACTGTCTATCAATGATTCAGTTGGAGAATAACCGCACCTTTCTTCCCTCACCCAAGCCACACTTCTGCTGGACAAGATTGTCCAGTAAACAAAGTTTAGCTAGGTCAAGTGGCTTGCTTGACTGTCCATTGATCTTTCTTCCAGTAAGCGTGCTTGAAGCCATCTCATCCTCTGTAAAAAGTACCTTTGTTAACTCCATCCCAACTTGAACGGGTGCTGAAATTCTTGGATTCATCAATATCTGCTGAAGTTTGTCATCAACATTTGCAATCTTGGTGGCTTGAACATAATATGATCTCCCATTGAGGTATGTGATTGGAGCTCTAGCACTTGTAGATGGGGTAGCAGGGTTCTTTACACTTTCCCGAATAAAGCACTCAAGCCAGTCTAGTCGCTTCAGGACATCAGTTTAAAGGAGGCTAAAGAGCGATGAAGATCCTCCAGCTGCTGCATATTTGGGAAAGGGTTGTGAAAATCTTCAGGGAATATGTCAAGCATGTCTGGGTAGGGTGATGTTGGTGGAGAAAGGTAGGTGTGTCATGCTAGATGTGGAAGGGGTGTGCCTCAAGTGAGAAGTGGAAGGAGTGTGTCTCAAGAGAGAAGTGGTAGGTTTGTGTGACGTTTGGTCATGGATAGGGGAGTATGTCAAGTGGGTGGTTGTCCAATGTGAGGTGAAAGTAGAATGGTGCCAAGTGGGAAGCGGAAAAGGTGTCTGGAAGATGGAGGAACATGATGAGACTTTCTCTTCTTAGTTTAGCTGGCCTCCTGTCGCAAATTTACAATACCGGCCTTCCATAGTCGTGACTTTGTCTTAATAGTGTCTGACTCGCCGATCTCCAGGCTCCCCATTGCTCCCCTACGAAGCTTGGAGACGGACTCCAGTGTTGAGTGGTTGTTGCAATATCGCACAATGACCTTGTCCATCTCTCCAAGCAAGCATTTTCAAGGATCTCTGCCTATCGTTCAAGGTAGATGGTGTGCGTCGCTGCGCTCGCTATTATATGTACGATTGTATACATAGGTGCGAACCGCCCAACTATTAAACGTTACTGTTTAACGGATAACTGCTACGTGTTAACTGAAAATTTTCACAAAGAAACCGAGATGAATTGGCAAGAAGCGTTAAGCGGCAAACATAATTACTGTAATGTTTTTTATGCACTGTACCATATGTGTACAAGTTCGCTAACTTCACAGCTTGAGGACTGTGGCAATTGGAGAAAAAGATTGTGACCTAGCGCCTGAACTCGTGGCCTATGCTCTAATGCAGAGTTTCAGCCACGTGAGCGACTGTTCCAGCCACGATTCTTTTGTCTCTAATTGCCACAGATATGGTCATGGGCAGGAGCACCACACACTCACTGACTATGTAGAGGCTATTTGATGATAGTGATATTGATCAGTTTATTATAGAGGTAAACATGTTAGCCAAACCATATTTTTCACATCACATGCTCTTCAGCATTCATTGTACTTTTTCTCCTTGGACTTGCATGCACACTCCTGAGTGTATACTACTGTATATATTTTGTACATGAATGCAATATTCTGTCTTTTACCACCTGCTGCTGTATCCTGCAGTTTATATAGACCTGGCATTCAGCTGTCAGGTGACAGAGACAGAGGGTCTTGTTGGGAAATGGAAGAGCTTCATTGGTGCTGAGGTCAGTTACACTTTAATTGCATCATGTGTCTTGCATTATTTGCCTGACAGAGCTGTAAAAAGGGTTACAATATACTGTAATGCGGATATGTGTAGATTCTTGTGTACTTTCGGTGACTTTGAGTCATCTGTGGGATGACAATGAATGGTTACTGGATGTGCACATACGTACGTATGTACGTAGCTACCTAGTTTATGTGTACATAAGGCAAGATCAAGAGAGAGAAAGGAAGGTGCTTATTTCCAATGAATAGTGATTGATGACAGCATCCTCTTGCCCCTCCCTCTCAATTTGCTAAGTGTAGCATACCGTAGCTTCTGCATGCACAGCAGTCGCCTTTGTGTGAAACGACCTCACATGTGAAGCATGAAACTACTTAGTGAAGACTCCTTTGCACCAGGATATGCACACTAGCAGAGAAGGAACAAATTGTGAATGACAGCAGATGTTGCTCAGTAGCCAGAGATAGTTGCCTCTTTCCCTTCCTGTCCTGCTGCTGCCCTGTGTAGATGCATACTAAACATTTGAACTTACTGTACCTCTGTATGCTTGATTGTTGGCTGCATGTTTTTGTTCATGTACACTGCATAGAAGTATGACAAAGTCAGTGTGAACCCAGACGAGTTGAAAGGCATCAGTGCTGCAATCCATCTCGGCACCAAATTGGACCTTCCACCTCAGATATGCTTTTCTGGTGTTAACCTTGCCGATATGATGGTGTGCCGTAGCAAGCAGTGTCACTTCACCCAGCTCATGTAAGACAAGCATGATACGGTACGGTGCATAGAATACATTATGCTACGAAAACCATTGCAGTTATTGTCATTTAAAGGTTAACAAACAGTGAACTGCGTAAGGATAACCGTTAGCGAGTGATCGTTAACCGTTAGTGAGTGATGGTTAACCGTTAGCGAGTGATGGTTAATCGTTAGCGAATAACGTATTAGTTCACATAAGAGCATATTCAGTTACGAGCAGGTCAGTTTCAGTGCTGGCAAAAAGAGAGAAAGAATGGTGTTATCAGCATATCGGAAACAAGGGATCGTGCGCAACTGTACTACGCTTACTTTTGTCTGCATTGGATTCTGGATTTTCCTCTTTTGAATTGGGCTGGCCTCTGATCGATAATTCACAACAACGGCCTACGGCCTTCTGTACTGCAGTCAAGAGTTCACATTATTCCTATTGACTCACTGATCTGCAGGCTCCACGGCACATTACAGTTCTCCTCTGTTTCTGGCAGACTCCAGGAACTCCCTTCATTGTAGCATGAATTGTTGTTGCCATAACACGCAATGGCCTTGTCCATCTCTCCAGGTAAATGTTTTCACCGATCGCTACTTACAGTTCAGCGTAGATAGCGTGCGTCGCTGTGCTCGCTACATTGAGATGCGAACTGCAACTATCTCAACTATTACCATTTAACAGATAAACGCTACGTATTAACCGAAAATAATTCACGAATAACCGAGGGAAAGCGGTAAGCAGCAAACACAATGATCGTATTGTTTTCTATGCACTGTACCATACTGTATGATGTCCATGTGTTTTAAATGAATGTACAGTGCTGCCTCAATCGTAGTGTACATCCTCTGATTTTTCTAATCGCTGAGTTGTCAACAGGTGGTGAAAATGCATGCAATAGTGTACAAATGTACATATATAGTCATTTCATGGTCGACCATCGATGAAATAGAAGTTTTCTTATAACAACCATTAGCAACCTCTTAGTCTACTAGCATTATTAAAAGATTTCAATGAAAATGAAAAGAGATTTAGCAATACCCAAAAGGCAAAGAAACAAGTGGTATCAATTCAGTACGTTGACCCATCTCATTTCTGTGGGGATCACAGTTTCAGTTTTGTTAGATATGCACACTGGCTATGTACAGTTTGTCCTTTGCTTAACTGTAGTTAACTGTAGTTATGTTTAACCATAATATATTGAAACATGTGTTTAGCTAGCTCTAGTAGCTAGCTATGCGGCGGTTAGCGGTTCTGTGTATATGATATGACGTAAAAAAGCATTTATTGCCAGTGATAATCCTGCATAGAAAACATGTTCTCGTAGCCAGTCTGTTTTCTGCTGTTCTCCGTACGTATATATATTGGGTACGCAATAAAATGCCAGCATTGGGGTATATTTATACATTTGGACAACAAATTTGGGGTTCTCCAATGCTGTGTGAATCAGAATGCCACCAGCGTTCATCTTAGAGGTTCGGATACGTCTGCGCATCCTGGTGAATGACCACCTTGAAGTAAGTCTATCCGTAGCCTTCAGTTGTTTCTGTTCTTTTTGCCAGTTTTGCCGATGCGCGAGTACATTACATAGAAGCTGCCATTTTGAATCGGGGATATTCCTAAATAGACGTCACTACTATGGCGTCTGATAGATTGAGGAATCGCGTACGCTTTGTTTTGTTGCATTAGTAAGTAATGGTTATAACAAAGAATATCTAAAGCGAAGTACACAACTGGGATTGGCATCCACCCATGCGCGTTTGTCACAATGTGTGTTATGCATCTGTCTTTCATTTACGCATTACTTCCAGCGACACTAGGTTGCACCATAGATTTTTATGATGTGGCCGTAGACATACGAAGGAGCGTTGCAGGAGAAAGGGGGTCGTAACCATGCAAGTGGGTGTGCACATGTGTAGTTGACTGGCATTCGCACGTGGCTGCAGTTTCTGAGGTTGGTACATGGTATTGTACGGATTCCTCATCCACCCACTCCATATGTTAGAGTCAGGTGCCCATGCCTACCATAGGATCTTGCGTAGATGGCTTGGTTAATCTTCTCATCCTTCTCTGTTCGTCATGCTATGGACGCTATATGGTCCGGCCCTGTGTGATCCCCCTAAGTAAGGGAGGTCCCAGGAAACAGTTCAGGGGTTGGACAAGGAGGAGGTAGGGTCATGTGACTTAAAGCTATTCATGATCAAGTCACGTGGTAAATGGTATTCATGATGGTCTTGGTGACCCAGGTAGCAGTAGGGCCCGGACCTCTGCCAGAACTATCTAAGTAGCTATCTTCCAAGTAGCTTGTACTAATGTATTGTTTTCATGAAATGTATGGGTGCTGTATCTCCCTGGTAATGCATATACAACATTCTTTGCTGCACAGGGAGCTGATAGATGCAATGGCTGGTACCCTTTTCCGAGAAAATGCTCAATTGGAGCAGTTCATTCGCCATTCGCACACCATCTGCTTCCCTAAGAACAAATCAGCACGTGATTTACTTCCTAGCATGAGCGCTAGCAAAAACAGTACAGAGAAGGCCTTGAAGGAGGTAGGTATGAATGGATTCTGTTGTGTTTTGAGTTTGAATAGTGTGGTTTGATTAAGATTATTGTTTTTGTGCAGGGTGTGCTATTTCTGTTAGTAGCTGTTCGCAACTTTGAGGATTCTGGCAGTTCAGAAAATGAGACACTCTTCATCTCCTCCCTTTGTCTGTGGTGGGGGAGCATGATAGATGCTACTGTGATCCACCGCCCTGAAGCCATGTGCACAGCAGTGAAGGACCTAGCCAATGAATTGAAGGGTGTAAATCGGTCAAGGATAAAGAGTGGCTTGAAGGAAGAGGTGTGTGCATGTGTGTGTCTGTGCCTATTCAGGTGGAGGTTTATGAGTGTGCATATGTGTCTATGTACAACATGCCTTCAGATTTTTAATTACGGTCAATATTACCTGTGCAGTAAGAAAGTAATATATGTACGTACATACGTACATACGCACCTAACCTTACATTGCAGTTTGTAAGAAAGTTTGAAGAAGAAATGAAGATCATGTCTCTCAGTCAGTTTGTGGTGTACCTGAAGAAATTGACCATTATCCGCAGTGAGGTACGTACAGCTGCACATGCATGGATATAGTATACATACAGTACAGTTAGTACAGTATGGTACAGGTGTCTCAATGCTAATATGTACTTCGTACTTTTCACCTCGGTGATTTTGCTTTGACAAATACGTATTGCATTACCAGCTTGTTAAGGAATATTTGGAAGGGTTCCAAAACAGACGACTCAGGGTTGGCAGCCCACTCGGGAGAGATTTCAGTCAACTTCTTCAGACATTCTTTGAAAAGTGAGTGGTAAATCTACACCATTATACGCGTTAATTTTATATAGTTGGCCTGAGGCTACCTTACGAAAGCCTGAGTGTGCTGAGTATATGATTATAGTCTAAATTGGCAGACGCACCAGTAAAAATAGCACAGATTGAAAGCCATAATCATTGCCTGTATATATGTACGTACCACAGCTACAAAAGATGTACTACATTTATACTACTTTGCATTGTAGTTGGCTTAAATGTCATGAAAGCGCACACCACAACAAGTGCAACATCTAGTCTCATCAAAAATGATACACAGTAATGCTTCTTTACATCTCATCTATTAAGTGTGTTTATACTTTTTGTGTTGTACGTAGATGGCCTTTATGTGAAAGTGCATACCACAAGATGTTTGTCAAAGAGATCAAGGATTCAGGAGGTCTCTTCAAGGAAGCCTCCTCCTTCATCCCTGCCCTGCTATCACTGGAAACCAGCCACCTCTTGTCAGACAGGAATGTCATTGAGAAGGAGATTGCAGACCTCATGGAACTGCGGAGAGACTTGGGGCAATTTCTAACGGATTTTATTCAGAAGCATAAACTGGCAGGAGTGCATACTGCCCGCTGCTTTCTTGACTCAGTGGTATGTAGTGATTGTGTGAATAGTAGCATACTAAGTAGCATATGTATATACATGAGCTCCAATGTTTCACACTATGGTGAGAGAGCTGTTTGAATGTGCTGCCTTCTTTGTGGATGTCCATCACACAGAGAGAGATGAACGTATTCACTCCACTGCAGCAGGTGGTCCTGTCCACTGTGGCAAAAGTGAGGATGTGTGCCTACATGTTGAGCCCCCAAGTAAAATTGATAGAACATGTACCGTATAGCGGGAAAATTTGGCGGGGTTTTTAATTTGGCGATTTGGCGGTTTTCGGAAAAATCCGCCAAATTAAAATCCCCGCCAATATTTTATCCCGCGCAGCTAGACCGACTTTGTTGTGTTTAGCTTACGTTTCGGTTTGATTTGAGTCCCTA
This sequence comes from Aplysina aerophoba, assembly GCA_949841015.1. Lineage (NCBI taxonomy): Eukaryota > Metazoa > Porifera > Demospongiae > Verongiida > Aplysinidae > Aplysina > Aplysina aerophoba. Next base: position 4,626,995 of record OX465051.1, on the reverse strand, counting down.
TGGCCCTGCTTAAGTACTTACAACAGGAAGGACCAGTGTACGAGTGTGGCGCTCTCTCTCGAAGGAGACAGAGCAGGTGAACGAGTGATATACCCCTCCTCCAATCCTCTTGAGGTAGGTCGTCCGAGAAACGCCTTGTGCCCGTCACCGTGCAGACGATAGTCCCCTGCGTTCGTAAAAATAGCGCGCAAGCAGCCGAGAGTTTCCTGGGGACGTGGCCAACGACAGTACTGTCTCGCGTCACTGCAACGGCGTACGGGTCCTGTGTATTGCTGTTTTCTCTCACACATGCCAGCTCTTCTCCTGCTGTCAGGCTCCAAATATCCTTGTAAACGTGGTGACCACGAATGCAGCTATCAACGCTGAAAACTTGCATCGTTGCTCGTTCACAGTCTTTCGCGTGTGTACTGTCAGGCAGATAATAATTAGATTCATTGTGCAATAATAATTGTAAGGAGCGGACCCGCCAAATTTAAAAACCGCCAAATGCATTTTGGGACTAATACGCCAAATTTTGAACCCGCCAAATTTTCCCGCTATACGGTACTTTCTTATAGCGTATTATGCCTTGCATGTTATTTTATGGTCACACTGTTCTATTGTCTTGTACATTGTATATACGTTGTACATTGTTTCATTTCAACTGCAGTTTGTGTACCTGCAGAAGGGTCATATCCCAAAGTTAAGTCGTGGTAAGGAGGCACAGGAGACTGAAGTTCTGCGCGTTGTTCTAGCAAAGCTAGTTGCTCATTACAAGGAGCCCACCTCTTGGGGCACCCCACCAACTGTCCCATTCACTTGGTACTGGGAGATCTTGGACAGAACATGCCAGCTGGTGAAACCTCCCATTAAGGGGTCCTTTGACTTGTCATGGTGCCATGAAGGCCAGATGGCTGTGTCCCTTTTGGCCCAGGTCTACTCCACATTCAGCGAGACATTCAGTGTTACCTCTTTGCAGTGCGTACCAGATGCTGTGAGCCAGCGTGGAAATGACCACATGAGAAGGTACTTTGAGTGGGTCCAAGAAATACAGGAGTTCATCCGTGCTTGGCAGCAGAAGATTATTGACGCGGACTGGACTGAAGAGGAGATAAAGCTGTATGCCAATATGGTCAATCAGTTAGATAGAATGGCTCAATCCCTCCACATTGAGGCACTGCAGGTGAGTATAGAAGAAGTTGCAAGCCTGAAGACAGAAATGCAGAATCTCAAACCATTTCTCAAGAACACTTTAATTCGCATCGACAATGATGGAAGAAGGTAACTGTGTGTCTGGGGTGTGTCTGCGTGTTGTGTGCATACATTCTTTCATGCCTGCGTGCATGTGTGCTTGCATACGTGAGTGCGCACAATCATAACTGCGAAGAGGTACATAGCAATATGACCTTAAGCAAAGAATCCTTTCACCTTGTGCCAGTTGCCTATTCTCAGTGCTGTTCGAGCAGGGTTAGCAGTTGAAGGTCAAGCACATCTTGACTTTTAGTAGCTGTACCCTGCTAAGTGCCTCCCTTAATTCCTTCCAGAGATCGCCAGTGTATACATGTGTGTGCCTACAGTATGTGATTTGTGCATGTGTGCATGCACATGTGTGTCTGTGTAATATGTGCTCATGTGTACCAGTGCGTATTTGTTTGCATACCTGTGTGATTTGCCTGCATGTTAATGTACCCGTGTATGATACAGATATGTTGTATGTATTTGGACAATTGGACACAGTTAATCATTTATATAATTATGACTTCCTTCTCTTTTTCTGTAGGTGTTCTGTTCTGGGAATCTTGGATTGGTACAATGTAGTCATCCCTCCAGTTGTAATTGAGCTGCTAAAAGGCAGTGTTAATGATTTCGAGAGATGCCTACTTAAGACTGTGCCATTTGCAGAGGCGGAAGATAGAAATATGGAGTTTCACAACCTCCGGCTGAAGGACTTGAGGACATTGAACGAAACCCTGCACCAGTTTCTTACCCCAATTGTCGATCTCATTGACTTTCTAGTCCATTTCTCCATGCATGACAGCCGCATCTTTTCTCAGTATTTGTGGGAGAGATTGATCCCACCAGCTCCCAAAGTGCCTGCAGTTCCCGCCAAAGCACTAGTTACTTCAACTGTCTTTGCAGGCTTGGAAGATGTTATACTACAAGACTCCACTGCAGAGTCTGACGTTGATACTATGCAAGTAAGCATGGTGTTCTGTATTTTGTACCAAAAGCTCTATGAGCTAAGCAGGGTCTGTGCATTTGCTTCCCACTTTTATACATTTGTTTTTGCAAGGCAACCACAACTCGCAATATTTCTTCTGCCATTTTGCCATGTCAGGAAGAAATTTATGCAAGTTTCACGTGTTAGCTATGTCTCACGATCCACAATGGTGGTTCACGCCTGTTGACGCATTGCCACAACCGAAAGGGCCTCTGTGCGCCACCATAAGCCCCAATACCATTCGTAATGTGAACGAGTAGGTGCACAAGGTAGGCACATCCGCGAGATCTTCTAGAGGAGCATACGTTAGGGTAGCAAGCAAGTAGCAGACTAAAATTGCACAGTACGCGTCTATGCATGGTAACGTAGCAGCTGTTTGTCAATTTTTCCGAAGAGTTGGGCTTTGTTATCAATGAGAACAGTGTTTGCTCGTGGAAGGCAAAATACCAGATGGAAATTCAGCAGAAGTGGGAAGCGGACAAAACCGATCTCTCGATGAAGAGCCTGCCTTCCAAGAAACGAGGATGACCTCTACTACTTGCGGATAAGATGGACGTGGAGGTAATGAGCTATATCAGTGCTATACGAGTGGAAGGTGGAGTGGTAACTTCTGCCATTGTTATGGCTGCTACAACAGCCATTGTGAGAAGGCATGATTGAAATCTCCTAGCAGAGAATAGAGGATCCATCATGTTAACTAAAACCTGGGCAAAGTCTCTACTCCATAGAATGGGTTATGTGAAGAGAAGGGGAAGCTCAACTGCCAAAAGACTTTAACGGATTTGAAGCAACAAAAGAACTCTTCCTGCTGGACTACAGGGCCATTGTTGAAATGGAAGAGATCCTTCCTGTACTACTGTTAAACTGGGATCATACAGGGATTAGCATTATTCCTGGCTCCTCGTGGACAATGGAGCTGAAGGGTTCGCAGAGAGTTGAAATTGTAGGGATCCGTGATAATGTCAGATCACTGCCATTCTTTGTGGGGCCTTACTGGAGACCAGCTGATCTACCAAGACAAGACGTCAGCCTGCCTCCCTCAAATTGATTTTCCTGATGGCTGGGATGTAACCTGTACACCCAACCACTGGTCTAAGGAAAAGAAGAAAGAATTTGTTGAGCATATTATCGAACCATATGTTCAGGGTAAACACGTAGAACTGAACTACCACCTGACCACCCTGCATTGACAGTATTTGATGTGTTCAAAGGCCAGTAGACGGATAACAGTAGAGACATTCTTGCAAAAGAAAATAATCATTCCTTGCATGTCCCAGCCAACTGACAGACCGTTTGCAACCTACGGATCTGAGTGTGAACAAGTCTGTGAAGGAATTTAGTTCAGGGAGTGGAATGCTTCTCAAATGCTAAAGCAAGTGGAGAAAGGGACAGACCATCTCCAGCGTATAGATCGTAGACTGTCTGTCCTAAAGGCACTTGGAGCTCGCTGGCTTATCAGCTTGTACAACTATCTTAAAGAAAGAAGAGTTAATGGCTTTAAAGCTGCTGGTTTAGACAAAGCATAGGGAATTACTATATCAATTGATCATAAAACTGCATGTTTATTGTCTCTGGGTTAAGTATAGACAATTCAACCTGTCACCATCACTTCCATGCCGAACTGCACATGTTCTGCACCAGTTGCCATCCCGCTGTTTTAAGGAGAAGTGAACATGTGGAGCATGTGAAATATTGGGACCGAGAGTGCCTGTGACGAGTTACTCAACCCTGGCAGTGTCTTTACTTAGCACTTCCAATGAAGACCAAAATGCACGGAATTTCTAAGCCACCTTGTGGTTGATCCGCCGAATAGCGCTTGGACTTGGCGACATGGCACAATGCTGAACCGCCTCGATACAGAAACATGGAGCATGCAGCAGAAATCTTTTGTGGGACATGACCAACAATTGCTTCGTCTTTCAACACAGCCACTGCGAATGTATTCAGAGCATTACCGTGTCCACTTTTGGCCTCTCACCATTGCTTCCACGCTGAAGCACACACATTCTGTGCCAGTTGCCATCCCGCTGTTTTAAAGACAAGTGGACTCATGGAGCACACAAAAGTATAAACTTGCAAAATATTAATCGCGAACCTTTATTCTGAGGACTTTTTCAAAGATTCGCTACTATTTCTATCTGCCAAAATTTCCCGGTATGTACTTACATAGCTGGTTTGCCATTGTTGCACAATTAGTGCTAACACTGGAGTGTAGGCTAGCTGCTGTATCCAGTAGGCTCCGGGTGCACCGTTTGCGAATATGATTTTAATAAGAAATTGTGTGAGCTATGCTTGCCACACTACCGACACTTGTCAAACCTTAAGCACTCACTCCTGTCGCTTTTCCATGGCATCATGTAAAGGTCTTTGGCGGCAACCATTTAGGATGATGGTGTGACCAAGACAGCAATGTTGGCTCTCTATCCAGCAGAATAATATATGCAGTGTGTTGGAAAGAAGCAGAGTGACTCGTGCAATGTCTGGAAGCTTTTTTCTTCAAGAAAACTGTCAGCAAATTTATGGTTGTGTAAATTTTCTCTCACTACCTCAATACCTCTCAATACCTGCCCATCTCTTCCAAAGCTTTTCTCCATCTCACTTGACTCCTTTCCCCTTCTCCAGCACTCCTTCCTGCTGCAGCTTATCTCTAATCTCTTTTCTGTTATACGTCTTAGCACCTTCTTTTCTGTTGCATGAATTGCTGACTCCTGTTGTTTGTTCACTACCCACGCTTCACTTCCATACATCAATGTTGGCACCACAATGGAATTGCATACCTATAGCTTAGTCTTCCTACTTAGTTCCTTCCACTTCTAAACTGGTTCGTTCAACACCTCTATAACCCTTGCTGCCTTCCCAACCCTACCCTGACCAATTCCTCTATCCTACCATCCCCACTTATCATCACTCCCAAAGACTTCACTACCTCCACCGACTCCAACCTTCTGTCCCCAACGTCCACACAATGTCCTCTCTCTTTCCCGCCTTCATCACTTCTGTATTCTCCCAATTCATTTTCATTTTCAATCTTGGCCACGTCTAATCTAACTTCTTCAAGTGCATTTGTAAGGACTCTGCCCTGTCTGCAATCACCATGTCTTCAGCAAATAGCAGGACATCCACGTTCTCTTTGCCCAGTCACACTCCTTCCATGAAGCCGCCCACTCTTGCCTCCTACACTATTGTGTCCAAGAACACATTAAACAACCATGGCGAGAGAGTACAACCCTGCCTCACACCCTGATCTACTTTAAACCATTCTAAATGTTTTCCCTCCACTCCTTTCTTCACTCTTGCTTCGCACTCCATGTACAGGGACTGTACTGCCCTCACAAGCACTTCTCCCACCTGAGCCTGTCGCAGTGCCTCCCACAGCTTCACCCTATTCAATCTGTCAAATGCTTTCTCCAGGTCATTGTAATGCCACAAATAATGCTCTTCTTTTCTTAACTGCTTTCTCCATAAGTTGCCTGAAAGTGAATGCTTGATCTATACAGCTTTTCTTTTCCCTTAACCTATCCTGGATGTACATAATATTGTAGAGGCACATTGCCACGTCGTCGAACTTGAGATGGGGTGAATTAGTGAGCAATTCACGTGGCATAGAAGTCAGCAACAGATAATATAGAAGTTTCCCTCTGTCAATGCCAACACATATACGACATAAAGTTAACCTATCCTGGATGTATATCTTTGTGAGATTGTAAGTGCAGGCTGACATTGTGTACTGATCTACCTTCTGCAAATGGTTTGTGGGAATAGGTACAGTACGTGTTGTTCCACCCCAGAATACTGGATAGTCTGTGGTTTAGCTTGGCTTGACTGGGTGGTCCGGGCACCAGACCAGTGGGTGAGTATGTATGAGAGAGAACGGCTTGGTGGTCATGGTTGGGTTGGTGGTCATGGCTGATTGTAGTGGATGTGGACTGCCGTACTGCAGATCCTGTAGCCTTCCGGTGTCTTGAATGGTCCATCTGGAATTACAGCATAATGGATCTGGACGCTTTCTTCAGGCCCATGAATGCCACAAGTACCTCTCTTCTTTTCTGAATTGCCACTTGATCTATACAGCTTTCCTCTAAGCCCCCCTTGCTCTTCCATAACTGTACCCTCCATGCAACTTCAGGCTCCCAACTCTGCCTATATGAGCAGTAAATTGTATGAGGCTTGTAACTACTCGCAGGAAGTAAGCTGGTTAACATAGTGAGTGATTTTATTAAGACCAAAGAGTTAGAGTCAGAAGTCGGTGTAATAGTGTTCAGCAAGCTACAAGGGGAGAAGTATTTGAGGAGCTTACATCTTGGAATGTGGTAGGCTGGATTTCCAGAAGACAACGAGGAGTGAGTATGCAAAAAGGTGCCTGGGGGCAACACAAAGAACTGCCACAATATAGAAGTTCCCTCTGTCAATGCCAACACACATAGGACGTAAAGTTAACCTATCCTGGATGTATATCTTTGTGAGATTGTAAGTGCAGGCTGACATTGTGTACTGATGTACCTTCTACAAATGGTTTGTGGGAATAGGTACAGTACGTGTTGTTCCACCCCAGAATACTGGATAGTGTGTGGTTTAGCTTGGCTTGACTGGCTGGGTGGTCCGGGCACCAGACCAGTGGGTGAGTATGTATGAGAGAGAACGGCTTAGTGGTCATGGCTTGGTTGTACTAGATGTAGACTGCTGTGCTGCAGATCATGTAGCCCTCCGGTGTCTTGAACAGTTCATCGGCAATTACGACATATTGGATCTCAACGCTTTCTTCAGGTCCATGAATGCCACAAGTAACTCTCTTCTTTTCTCTATTGCTTTCTTCATATGTTGCCTCAAACTAAATAAACACTTGATCTATACAGCTTTTCTTTCCCCTAAACCTGCCTTGCTCTTCCATAACTGTACCCTCTGTAGGGTATGTGTTGTTACATTACAGAATACTGGATAGTCTGAGGTTTAGCTTGGCTTGACTGGGTGGTCTGGAGCACCAGACCAATGGGTGAGTGTGTATCAGGGAGAACAGCTTCTACCATTCCCTTTCCTGCTGCTCCCACTGCCCCCTGAGGCACATGGAGCTGGATCACTGGTTTGTCCTCCTCCTCTCCTCCCTTGGACACCAAGGGGAACATACCTCCATCTGGAGTGACTTGAAGGGACTTTATCCCCATAGGAATCCAGCAAACCTTGTTTAGGACATATTCATGGGCTGTGTAGTTGGGAGAGGGGAGGGAGGTTGAAGGAAATGTGAAGGTGGGGACGATACATCTGTAAGGGAAGCACAAAGTTGTGTTCACATTTCAGCTTTGCTGTTTACGCTTGGTGAGGTGCCTCAAAGAGCATGTACCAGTCGTCTTTGTATTTGGTCCAGGCCACCAAGAAGTATGGCTATGACTGCATTGGAAATGGATTTTGGGAAGGCATCAACTGAAGGCTACTAGCTCCAGACCTCCTTTGGACCCAAGCAAAATTCTCCACACGTGAAATAAAGCAGGCTCTTTACTGCAGCTGGGGGTGGGGGTGGGGGGGGGTATTTTGATCAAGAAGCAGAGCGACTCGGGTCTGCCTTGTCCAGTGTGAAGAATGATACACCTGCTTCTCTACTAATTGATTGGCTGGACGAATTCACCAAGAAGGATGTGCCGCATGTTAGCAGTGGACTGACCTTTGAGGCCATGTCAAACTGTTATCTGCCAGGGTGTTCCAAATGTCTGAAGTTTTATTGCCTAATATTAATTGACTACATTACAGTGTTTACTTTGTGGTTTTACCATAGTATTTTGTAACAAAACCTGCACTTGTAACAGTCAGTCTGTTACACTAGACCGTGTGAGGTCAAAAGTGGTTTGACTAAGCTGGTTTGACCCTGTTTAACATGACTGTTCCTTCAAGTAGTTGAACTGGCAAGCAAATGTGATCGAGTTATTTCTTGAACAGCAGAGGTCATGCTGGAATGCACAGAGATAAAACACTGTCTGACATCTTTGCCACAGCTGCTGCTGGATGGCCATCTGACCCTATATAGAGATGAGAGACTGTATGTCTTTGTCATTGGGTCTGTCCTGGCTGGAGTGCAGGTCTTCTTCAATTACACTTGGAATCTTGTATCATTCGCCCATAAACATCTCGCTTTCATGCTCAAGGCAACATTTTACAGCAATCCAAATTATGAATGGCGTTTGCCTTTGCAACTGGACTCGTTAATTTGGCTTTGAACCAGACCGAACCTACCTAGGGAGGTTGATTCTGGATTAAAGTGTTTACACTTATACGACTTAACTTGCTAGATTGCAAATATGGGGCTTTGTGTGTGAAATCATTATCAGACTTGTTGCTTCTTAATCCTATTAGTAATGTTGTTTCTTCTGATGTTTGCTACTCCTGTTTTCAGAGATTCCGGCAAGCTGTGCAGGACACCCAGGCATTCCTAAAGAGCATCCTGTTGGGAGAGGCAACCTATGGCAGCCTCTGCAGCTTAGGCTGTTTTCAGGAGGGAATTGGAGCCGTGGACGTTCCCAATGAGCTCCACATTCTGCAAACCTTTCGGTTTCCTGGCATTGACCAAAGCAAGGACATGGGTGACATAAAGTCCATCATGGAGCTGATCCAGTTTGCAGACTACATTGACAACATTCGCTGTGTGTGTGAGCAGTACCATATACATGGCTGCCTCATGGATGAGGGCATGAAGAGGCTGTGTGAGATCCACAGTGTTCTCGTGTCAGAGGAAGGGAAGACTGAGCTAAATGCTATTAGGTCTGAGGAATACCTTGTAGAGATAAGAAAGATACTTTATCTTACAGAAGGAAACCGGCACGCTCTTGGACTCTTTGCTGTGGTAAAGGACAGCGCTGACTTCTACCAATTCCTGAAGGAGAAGAACTTTAGGGGAGCAGAAGGAGCTAACTTCTTCATGCAGCAGCACACCCTCATCACCTCACACTTGCAGCATGAGGAGTACAATGAACAAATACTCAATCATCTTCTGGTGGCCTTCCGTTACATGTCTCCCTTCCTGGACACAGACCAGTCCCTGGAGCAACTGATGAATGAGGTGTATCGCAGCTGTGGGCAGCAGGCCGTCAGGGGAGGCAGCACTGACTTTGTTCAGCTCCACACCGTGAACAAGAATGTTCATCTTGTCAGAGTATGGTTCAGCAGGGCAGAGGTGAGTGGAGTGTATGGATAATGATTCTGGTATTAATTCTATCATTCCCTTTCTACGTATAGGACTTTGTAGTATAGCTTGTACTAATTACTAGTAGAGTAATTCTGAAGCCCTAGTGTACTGGCCATGTTTTGCATTACTGAAATCTCATTTCCCGGTAGGGTGACACACTGGAGAATGTAGCAGAGGATCTCAAATCTCTCTTGAATACTGGACACTTTGAGTTTATCATCCCTGAGTCTGTGGACGAGTCCTCCTTAGGAATTTCAACGCCGCCTGTCTGGTGGAAGGAGGGTGACCAGAGAAGGCTGCTCCTCCATTACCAGCCGTCCACCCCTCCACAAGGTGGAGAGGTAGCCAGTGAAGCTACTCCTGCAAAGTGTGTAACATGGAACAGGGAACAGATTGAGGACTTCACCAGAAAGCTGGGCTTCCTGGAGAAAGGCTCAGAGGATGGGATGCACTTCACATTTCAGCGACTATCAGCTGTAAGTCTGCATGCAGTAGCAGCAGCATTGTGTGTGTGAGTTAAATTGACCATGCATACGTATGTTCTACTCCCATGTCTGTCTCCTCTGTGTAGATTGCTCAGCGTGTTTTTGCAGTGCAGTGTGAGTTGATGAATTTGGGGTATCCACGGGTGAGCAGGGGAACAATGAAGTGCTCTGATTTGGAGGAGGCTGAGAAATTGGTGAGTGGCATGGGGAGGTAACTGGGTAGGTGTTCTATGTGGCTGAAGTGTAGCTTTCTCTGCACAGTGTGTTCTTGAAAAATATATTGTTTTAGCAAGATGCCTTGGTTATACATTCATTTCGCTAGTAATCTGACACTCACTGTAACCTCAGTCCCATCTCCTTTGAAGGTGAATAATTTGGAGGAGAGACTCACTGAATGGAGACTGAAGCTAAAGCACCTTCGGACTGACTATGACAAGCTTCTCTTCTTCTACATTCCAAAAATGTTGAGGATGTTTAAGATGCTGCACAGTGGTAGTTCAGTGTTGGAGAATGTCCCTCAGCTTGTACAGGAAGTGAGCTTTCTGTTTGATTCCACAGTGGAGACCAGACAACACTTAACCGCCTCTTTGCAGGTAGGAATGCTTGTATGGTGTGTGTGTGTGTGTGTACATGTATGTGTGCGTGCATGCGTGCATGCATGGATGTGCGACATGGATGTAATAGTCCACCTTTTCTCCATCCATTTGTGTAACACTGTTTTTACCAGTCTTTGCTGGTCAAGCCACGAAAAGATGTGCAGGCATCAAGTATGTTCTTGGAGAAGACTCAGCTGCCCATTGCCCGGTTGGGTAAGATCCTTGAAGCCCTCTTTCTGGATGGGAATGTAAACATCAGAGCCTTTCCTAGGCGAACAGCCCCCTCACTGATGAAAGCCCACTCCATGGGAAGAGAGGCATCTAGCCCACAAATAGCATCCTGGAAGGTGGTCTATATGTCATTGTACATACCATGTATGTATTCTTTGCCTTATTGTAGCAGTGTGTGTAATGTTGCACAAATTCCATACAGATGTGTGCCATGCTGCTTATTACGCCTTTTACTACTGGAGCATGTGTAGTTAATGTTAGGGCCTGTGTGAGGACGCGTGCACTAGATGTATACTTAACACCTGTACCCCTCCTTCCTCCAGCACCGCTGTGTGATGCATGTTGCAATAGACCTCAAGCCAAAAGATCTCATTCGACTGATCTTTGAGATATACAAGGGCATCCCTGCCCCCTATGAGGTCTACCGCTGCCGTGCAGACAGTACAGAGGAAGAACTCTCCCTCTTCTTCCAAAGGACACTAAGATTCCCGTAAGATAACTCCACTACCATTACTAATATACTATGTTGTGTGCTGTACTTGAAATTGCACCTGTATTGCACATGTGTATGTACATACATACGCATTTGGAAGTTGTGTAAGGCACGTATTTCAACTGTGGTCATTCCCTGATCATTCATCACAGATATCTGCAGTTCTCCATTTTGGAAGTCAACATGCTACCACCAAAGCTGCAAGAGGTACATATGTCATGTGTTTATTCATAGAGTGTCTTGCAAGGGCGGATCAAAGGAATTTTGAGTGCTTTATTGGTCATAGTTCCTACAGAGTGCTAATGGGCCATGCTGTAACTTCCATAAAACACTGTACAGCACAATACAATTCCATCATGCACAAGATGTGACAAGACATTTCAGTTTAGTCTGTGTGTAGAGGGTCTAGATCTCTACCTGTGATGCCTTGCCACCGGAACCCTGTGACAGACAGCCTGGATATTGGGAAGCATGGTGCCCTGTGCAATGATCACTTCGGCAAGCAACTTGTTCAGCTCTTCGTCGTTGAAGGTGGCACGTTAATCCTCTGCCTCTTGTCGCCGTGAGCGGCATTGTCGGCCAACTAAGCATCTGAGCTGTGAGGTCATGCCACCTATGTAGATGGGTGTGCATGCATTTCTAGTATTCAATTCTCAGCATCCTGTGCACATGGCAAATGTGAATGCAAGAGCAGTTCTTGGCTAGTCTCACATAGCCACATGAACTAGTTCTTGGCCTTGGCATGATGTTTCCTTCCCAATTTCGCATCCAGTCATATTTGGCTGGTCTGTTTAGTTCAATCAGAAGATTGAGAATTCCCAAGTTACACAGATTGATGGTTCATCTCCTCCGTAAACTGCTAGGGTGCACAGTAATGCGAATGAAAATCAGCTTGCAGAGATGCAATAGACACTTCCAAGTGCACCGACCAGCTGGCAAGGCAAATGATGTATTGAAAATAGGCACTAGGGTAAGTCGTCCACCCGCACCAGTCCCTCTACCAAAGCGTGGGAAAATTTTGCGAAAAAATTCACAAAAAATTTTGCAGAAGAAAATATCTCAATTTCGTTCGAAAAGAAACATTTCTCGATTTGTTCTTTGACATTTCAAGTGTGTCCAAATTATGCATTTAGTTTCTTCACACATACAGTGACCCAACAGACAGCAGTGGTCGTCCTTGTTTTCAATCTGGCAGCGCTTTGATTGACAGCAGCTCCATCGGCTTCCTTTTCCGCAATCCTTTGTGTACTTTAGTCTTCCTCATCCTAATGGTACTCTCTTTCAGCTAGACCCCCCCCAACAGCTTAGAATATCTCATGATTGCTCGCTTATTCCCTTCACTACTTCATATATGAGCCACGGAAATGTTGCCCGGATCTGTCATCCTTCGTGCTAAAGCTAACGGTAGAAGCAAGCAGGTCAGACACCTTTCTGTTGGCACTATCGATCGTCTCTGGCTTCAGCTTGCTTGACAAGGGACTGTTAGGGTCAGGGAGGGACTTGAATTTAGCAAATTACTTCAACAGTGCCATGTTGCTGCTAAATAGTGAATGCAATCACTGTGTTTATTGTTTAGCAGCAACAATGGCAGTATATATATGCGAATAAACTTTCGTGAATAAAACGTCACGAACAAACTTTCGCGAATTGCAAAATATGCGAAACTTCTTGGCCGGTTCGTTACTCTTTGGAAAAATTGAACCATGCACACACACACACACACACACACACACACACACACACACACACACACACACACACACACACACACACACACACACACACACACACACACACACACACACACACACACACACACACACACACACACACACACACACACACACACACACACACACACACACACACACACACATGCACACTCATCAATTTCCTATCAGTATCAGTCAACTCAACTATGAGCCTTTGCAACATCATGCACCTCCATTACCTCTTCTCAGGTCCTACTGCAGCTGCATCTCTCTCTAGAGAAGGAAGAGCATCGCTGCAGTATGCACTACATTGCCACTGGGCCCTGTGTGCTAGAGGACATGCCCTGGGTCACTGTTCAGGAGCACAAGCCGACCTCACTCAAGTACACCTGGAAGCGGACTTGTGCCGAGGGTGAAGCCCTGCTGAACCCAAACCACAGCACCTTTGCTGCTTTTGAGCTCGTGTATGGGAGAGCAGGTGTGTGACTCTGAGTAAGTAATGCTTACAGTGGAACCTCTCTTTAAAGGATAGACACTCTGAATAAAGGTCGCCTCCCTAACGAAGACACTGTCTGCTGCCCCAACCACAGTGCTCTGTACAAATCTACCTCTGAATTAGGGGCACACCTCTCTATACGGGACAGCCATCTGGTTCCTCATTGTGTCATCTATAGAGAAGTTCCACTGTATACAGTTTTAATGTATGTAGGTTGCAATCCCTTCTTATGAAATTAGTGTGCTCTTTTGTCAAGTTCCTGCTTGACGTGTTCGTTGTTGCTCCACTTCAGGTGATGGCAAGACTCATTACATTCGAAAGAAAATGCAGTCATCAAAGGGAACGCCACTGACAGTTGCCATCAACGAGTCTTTTTCAGCTGTCAGTGTGATTCAGCAGCTAAGGAGTCTGCCTGAGGAGTCACACAATGTCCTGTACTTTAGCTTCACCCTTCTGCCACCCAGTGTAAGCATATGAACTTCATACTCCACCATTTTGCCACCCAGTGTAGACCTGATCCTGTCTACTAGCAACCACTATGAACTCACTAGTTTAGTGACGTTCTGACCAGTCTGCCCTGGTGTCAACCTGTATCCCCTTAACCAGTGTGCATTCCATGCGTCTGCATTGTGTAGGAGGAGTCATCTGAGGTAGACCAGCGGCTCTACCAGAGCATCATGGCTGAGGTGCAGTGGTTTCTTCTCGACCTTCTCTTCCTTGGTTATGTGGAGGACCCTAGCAGTGGGCTTTCGTTCAAGATCCCAAGCGAGCTTAACTGGGAGTGCTACTTTGAGGTAAAACTTCGTAGCATGATATTCCAGACTATTGCAGCCAGTCCCCATCAACTCAGTATTGTATCAGCATTTGGGATGCACGTACTTACATAACAGCAGAATACTGTAGTATGTATGTTGGTAGCTCTCTTTCCACTGTACTCCTTCTCTATGGCTGTTCCCATGACTGGGCAAGTACTGTCTATGTACAAGTTACCACACTTTTGTGCCAGTTTTGTAGTATTTCATTGCTTCGCTCCTGATGTTGTGCATGGCACAGGTTCCATCTCAAGAGGAGGCGGAGTCAGAAAAGTCACTGCACAAGTTTGTTGAAGAGTTGCCTGTGTTGCAGCTGGTGGGCAAGGTCAAGCACATCCAGCCGAATTAGTGAGTGAATCACCCTTTAACCTAATCACTCCATCTGATGAGCATGCATGCTGCTGGTTGATCCTCACTGTTACATACAATCACAGACTTGGCTAGAGTGTGTATCAACAATGTACAATCTCAGCAGGGGACTGTAACTTTTACCTTGTGGTACGACCTTTTGTCACTCTACTTTACCCAAACTTGGGAGGGGGGGGGGGCTACTTTTATGTCTTGGACTTTTATGTTCTGTTAATGTAAGGGACCGATATGTGCGTATCATTATGCCAAGATGCACGCTGACGGCAGCAAAGTACGAAGTAGTATGATACTTCTGTCTGGTAATCTATAGTGTCAGCAAGCTATATATGCATATTATATGTTTCAGTAGTATATCTACATGCTGTACATTTGTACAAGTTAATTTATATAATATATAATATAATTTTTTAATACTTGTGTACATACGTAGTGCAATTATCGCTTGAGGATGCTTGGACTACAGTTACGTAGCAATTCAGCGCACTACTGTATACACTGTATTAGCACTTGAACAATTGTAGGCGACTATATGCTGTATCTCTGCCACCCTTCAGTGCCTTTGAGGTTGACAGCGACGTGCAACTTGTGTGCAAGTACCTCAATGCCTATCATCGCAAGGATCACCCAATCCATGGCATCAATAGATTGTACGAGTTACCTCCTGGTGGGTCTATGGTCATTGGACATGATGTCTTGACCAGACACTGCTTACAGCCATTATGTTTCGCATGGTGTGGTAGTGAAAGCATGACAAAATTTGCTGCTAATCTTAGTTACTATCCTAGTACGTACTTCAGCTACAGTGTCGTGCACACTGTTCTCTGCCTTGGTATCTACGTATGGTACATGACACGGAAAACTTAACTTTTCCCGAGGAATTCCGTGGTTGTTCTGCGCAGACACACGCGGATAGTTGTGCGGCATGACGCAGATCTTTCGCAGGGCGGCTGCGGATCTTCCGTGGGGGCAGACATGAATCTTCTGCAAATTTGGGTTGAAAACGGCAGCAACCAGAAGGTGAATTTTGTGTGCAACAATGCTGAAGGATCAAGGAAGACATCGCAAGGATCGTTCGAATTATCATTGTAGGAATAGGGCTCCCTTTGATCTTCCCTCAGTCCGCTTCACGATGATCTTCTCCGTAGCAAGTTTAGGACTTTCAACAGGCTGAAACACTCGAAACCAGGTGAGATTGCGGGTGAGATTATCACGGAACACTAGCGCTTTTCTGCTCAAGGATTAGATGCCTATCCCCATCAATTGTGCCTGTAGAATTAGGGTGAGATTTGAGAGGGTATTATTCTCGCAATCTCTGTATATACGAAAAGGCGCAACAAATCAGTGCGACTGCGTATTACATCTGCAGAATTCGTCACGGAATCCGCTAATTGTTCCGCATGGAATCCGCTACTTGTCCGCGCGGACATTCGCAGAAGGCTGTGCAGCTATTTGCAGATCACCCGCGCGGTAGTCTGCGGAAAAAGTTAAAGTTTTCCATGTCATGTACCATATGTACATACATGTGTACTTCTATGTGTAACAAATTCCCTTGTCTTACCTTTGTGTAGCTCGGATGGATTCAAAGACCCCTCGTTTAAGGCAACCAACTCCTGTCATGTTTGAGGACCTGCCTGACCTCCCTGTTGATTACTGCCATGAACTGCTGGCCCGGTACATGCCAAAGGAGGTGAGAATGAACAAGACATACCAGAAGCTGTTCATCGGGTGAGTGACATACAACACAGAGTGTACGTATAGGGACAGTGAAAAGTGAGTAGTATGCAATACTTTCACTGACAATGACATGTGCATGTGTGTCCAGGTACATGAAACGACGATGCAAGTTTTTGGAGAACTTTCCTGGCCTAAACTACAACCCAGGTAAATTTGGCAGGGTGGGTTGGGATCTATTCAATGGGTAACATTATTACTGAGAAGACAGAAGACGGTTGTACAGCTGTGTTGGCTGTGTGAAGATGTTTCTGGACAACATTTAACACAGTGGCATACCCCTGTCGCAACAGTAGATGCAAAGTATTCTGTTCTTTTTACCATTTTTATGCATTGTTAATGGTCTCTGTATGTGCTGTGAGTTTGTGCAAGCTGGTAACTGTAAGCTTGTAGTTACCAGCTCAGAAACACTTACTGCACATACATCACAAGACGAAGGCATCTACACCATCCGCCTCAGGCTCACGGGCTCGTGCAACATGCTAGTTGCTCACTGAGCCCACTATCATCCACGACACAAGTGCGAGGCTCGAGGGTGCAGGTCCAAAACGATTGCAGTTGGCAGCACACCCGTGACCAGCACATAATGGGGATGATGTGAGGCGAAAAAGCGTGACCGGTTCCATGGCTCACATTGCTGAAACTCTGTGTTAGACTGTACCTCATAGGTTTGAGTTTTGTTGCTGGTCCTTTAACTCCTGATGCTTTTCTCCTGAGCTGTGATGTCCTGCCAGCCTTCAAGATCTTTGTACTATTCATCAGGTATATGTAGAAGCCAGTGAAGCCACATACTGGCCTTTCAACCAGACATACGTACGTAGAGCTAATTCATACTATATTATTATAATATGTTAGAAAGACTTGGTCTCTCTCTCTCCCTCTACATGTAATGTTGTCTTTCGTTCTTTTTACCATTGTGCAGGTAAGGTGGGCATCTCAAAGGGTAAGCACAGGCCAGCAGAGATAGTGGATACCTCACAGTTGGGCTCCACCATCATGGAGACGATGCTGAAGGAAGTCAGTGAATTCTGCAACCCAGTGAAGAGGAACAACTGGTCCAACTCCACCAGACAGCAGGTACATATATACATACGCATGACAGGTGCTGTGCACATGTTAAGAGTATATAGAATTTAAGCAGTATAGTATTCAGTGTTTATACATGCATGCATGCATGCATCTGCACGTTTGTGTATGTGTATGTACATATCTGTCTGCATGCATGTTTTTATGCCCATACATGTTTACATGCACGCCAGCATGCATGTTTGCATGCTGGCGTGAGTGTACATGTGTATGTACATGCGCACGCCAAAATGCCGTCGCTGGTTTCTCTTCCCCCTGCCAGCTGGTGTATGATGTCCAGGATGGGGGTGGGTGCTTCCACCTCATAGCTGTCAACGCTGAGAGCATGAGCAAGGAGGAAAGGGAGAAGTACCAGATCATGGGCACAGAACTGCCGCCCTCTCAGTAAGTGCAAATGCCTCACTCCACGTCCTACATGTGTGTGCATTGTATTGTATGTACGTATGTGCTGTGCTGGGGTCTGTGCATGTGGATATTCATACAATGACGTATCTCTGGCAACTACACATGTTGCATGTGTCTTGTGGGAGTTTAGTTTCAAGCCTGGAAACCATATGATGACCCTGGTAATGATATACTATATGAGCTTATGTATGTGCACGTTGGTACCGCTTTCAGCTGTGCAGCAGTCGCTTACGTATACTTCAGTTATTCTATGCCAGACTGATTCACAACCTCCCTCTCTTGCTCACCTTTTCAGTGAACTGTCCACAAGGAAGTACCTAGACAAGTACCTTGCCAGTGCCTTCAACCTGGCCCTGGAGAATGGCAGACTGAAGGTGGTAGACAGCCAGCAGTATGTCCTCACCCTGGACTACACGCTAAAGGTAGGCATGACTGTGCATCAGTTGCACTGCTTCTAATTAATAATTATTACATGATGATATGCCATGCACCAACTGTGCATCAGTTGGTGCATAGAAAAGGATGTATACATCTTGTGCTCAGCACTGCAATATTGTGGGAGGATATTTCAATGTGTAGCCAGCACCAGGTAACAACTGTACATGCATATACAGTGCCTGACACAAGTTACTTATGTTTTTATGTGGAATTGCCAAGTGGACTTTCCGCAGAATACCAATAACCTCAACAGCCGACCATGGAGCGCTCGAAGGCTTCCCGTGGACTCCCGTGCTGCAGATCACATGTACATCTACGTACTACTACGTACGTTTCTGTCGAGAATAGCCCACAAGTCGTTCAGAATGATTGCGTACGTAGCGATGAATTCATTTTGTTCACTGTCTCCACTTGCCTGCCTGTACGTTCTAAGGTTGTTGGGACATCCTTTCAATTTTGGAAGAATTAAGAGTCTGTCGAAGACGATTCTTTGTCTTAAACGTTGAATTGAGATTAAAAATCGTTTTCAACAAACTGTGTCTCATAATGCTCCAAAATCCGAAAGAATTTCCCAGCATCATCTGGAATCAACGCAGTCTGAAGTGCACAAACCTGTTGCAAAGCCTTCCGCAGAATCCGCGCGGGTAGTACGCAGAAAGGGTGCGGTCGCGCTGCAAATGTCTTCGCGGACTTTCACGGAACCTGCGCGGGAAAACTGTGGAAAACTTCAGAGCCACGTAAGTAACTTGTGTCCGGTACCTTATCGCAAATGGCAGTTCTATAGGCTTTCTTAATCAAAACAGTGTATGTTTTTCATTAAAGTGAGCTATACCAACAGTTTTATGTCCTACAAATCAACCCTAGCAGACAACAGTTACGGTAGGTGTCTTAAAAACGTAACGATAACCGAAAACAACAGTGCAGACTTAACGATTATCCAAAAACGGTTAACGGATAAACGTCAACTTTTATCAGTTGTCAGTTATTGATTAATCGCTAACTGTTACTCGTGGAATTCTCTACAATTTACGATGTATGTGTATGTGTAGGGAGTGGTAGGCCTTTTAAGCTCACCCAAGAAAAGTTGGATGCCATAGAAGAGTGGATGAAGCAGGATGACGAGACCATGACGACCCCGTTCGCGAAAATGCTGGGCGAACACGGTTTCAAGATCTCGACGCGCATGGTCAAGAGAGCCAGGAAGACACTGGGGTGGACTTTGACATTGCCCTCGTAGCTGCTAAGAACCTTCTCTATGATCCACTGAGGAACTGCAACGAGCGCAACTGTAGCGACGAACGAGCGAACTCCAATACTAGCACTTTTACGATTTTCCGTAAAATGTGACGCTCTCACCATCCGGAATTTCGCACGTATAATTATATTCTGAATAATAATATTATCGCAGTTAACCGAAACCGACAACAGTTGACCTTTAACTATTAACGGTAACTGTTGAGCGCATTTCAGCTACCGTTTAGCTTTACCTTTTTATGACGCGTACCATACATCATGCAAGGCTGTAGAAGTTACTACACATAGGGTTCACTGTATGCACTGTTGTAGTGTTTGTACCGTATGTACATTTATGTATGTTCACCTTCGCTGGAGTTATCGCTGGAGTTCGCTAGCCAATTGGATTTCTTGAATACACCAAGCATTTCGGCAGCTCTCTGAAGAAGGCAGCAGTGAGCTGCCGAAATGTTTGGTGTATTCTAGAAATCCAATTTGCTAGTGAACTCCAGCGATGTTGGTACCTAGCTGGAGAAGCTTTTTCATATATATTTATGCATATACGTACGTATAATGCTTGGTACATCATTCATCTCTACACCACCCTCTTCTTCAGATGCTTGAGATCCACGAGCGTTTTGAGTGTGGTATCCCTGTCATTATCGAGGGGGAAACAGGTGTAGGTAAGACGGCCCTCGTGGAGATGCTGTCCATCCTATGGAACCAGTCCCTCCTTGGTGACTGGAGGCTCCTTAGAGACCGTGTCCTCACACTGCTGAAGGATTTGTGCTACTGTGAGTTGAGTGGTCATGGGTGTGGATATTATTTTTAGCAACTTTTGACATACACATTTTGGTGAGTTCTTATGGAAAGTGAATAGAGGATATGCATGAACTCGGCCCGCTTTGTGGTCAAAAGGTCAACAGTGAATGGTGCACACAGCCGCAATACGTGCATGGGAGAATGGACACCTCGAGAGCTTTATGACATCGACGGAGCCTCCGCACAGTCTCTGGTCCGTTGACCAGCTGAAAATTGATCTAAAAGAGAAGCAGCTTCCAGCCAGTGGTTAAAAGAGCAAGCTGGGAAGAGAGCCGGAGACGTTTAGGAGGTGAAGTGCCACAAGTGGAGCTAGGAGCTGTAGCGTGCTGTAGAACTTCAGCGTACCAGCATCGCTATCTATTGAGAGCCTTCCGACAAGTATCTGGAGTGTCGAGAGCCTTCAGACAAGTGGCTAGAGTGTTAGTGATCTGTCTCAAGTCGCAGACAGATGCACAACTTTAGCAGCAGTTCCATGCACTTCCTCCACAGTCAGCTACCACAACCTGACCTGCTGTTATGGTTAGCACTAGACGACTCCTGAAAACCTTTGTAGGAGGGGGAGTTGCAGGTGTAAGCTATGTTCCCAAGCTTGTACAAAGCACCAACAACCTTTCTGCGTTTCTCCGTGTATTTAACGTTTTACTAAGTCCCTGCTGATAGTTGGGCATCTTGCCAATGTTGTACCGTGTTAGCAAGGTGTCCGATTTAAATTTAGTGCGTAAGTCATTGCAACAGTACCTCCAATAGACCAGTTGCATGTAAGACCTTAGGAATGTAATTATCGATTACGTCATATCCGGACTATTCTGTGGACTGCGTGTTCCGTATTCTTTTGTACGGGGAAGACGTGGTTGCCAGCCGTGCCATGACCATGGTACCTGCTACGTACGTGTACGTCAGCAGAAACGATTCGACGATAAACCTTAATGGTTACTACGTGTTTTGAGCATCGAGGAAGAGAATCGGCCGAGCAGTTTTTGAGAAACGAGTCTTTGTGCGACTATGCCCAGGACGTATTGCTGCATTTGTGGAAACAGTCACTCGAAGGACCCTCAGGTATCTTTTCACCGCTTCCCAGGTGCCAAGGACAGGCATAAAGAATGATTTCGTGTCTTCCAAATCTGCGAGGACAACGTCAAATCGCACATGCGCGAGTTTTTCACGACATTTTCCAGACGGTAATGCCAGCAAGACGCCCAATCCTAGTTTAGGTAATCAATTCACATCACCAGTTAAGAAGGACCAGAGAACCGAGAGGGCTAAGAAACGGGAAGAAAGCAAGCAGGTGAACAGCACTTTGAATAGCCCTTCTTCTGTGCCTGAGACACCAAGTGCCAAAAGAAGTAAAGGTGGCGGGCCAGAGTCTCTACTGTTAGCGTCCGAGCACCCAGGGTACAAAGCAGCAATGCATGTTCATCATCTGCTGTTAAGGACCCAGTGCTGGATGCAGCGCTTATGGCTTGCATAGAATTCTTAGAGGCTGAGGTTTCTCGCTTGCAAAAGATGAAACAATCTATGCCAATACCATTTAGTATTGAGCTGATAAAGCATGATGACAACCTAATACGTTTCTACACAGGATTTCTATCGTATGCCTTATTAATAGCCTTTTTTGAATTTCTTGGTCCAGTTGTGGAGCATCTAAACTATTGGGGGACGAAGGAAGGCACCTGTACATGGCAGCGCAAATGTAAGTTGAGCCCCCATAACCAGCTATGCTTAACACTTGTAAAATTGAGGCTTAATCTCAAAGTAAGAGATCTTGCTTTTCGTTTTGGCTTGTCCAGCAGCCAGACCTCTCGGTACATAACTACGTGGATTAGCTTTCTCTACCACCACCTCAAAGAGCTAGAATGGATGCCCACAGTTCAGCAAGTTGCTGGAGCATTACCTCATGCCTTTAAAGACAGTTTCCCAAATACATATGCTATTATTGATGCCAGTGAGATTTTTATTGAGACGCCTACAGACTTGTTTATGCAATCTTCAACATGGAGCGAATACAAACATCACAACACTGCAAAGTTTTTAGTAGCCTGCACTTCAAATGGAGCCATTTGTTTTGTTTCACCATTATATGTTGGATCGATCTCTGATGTAGAGCTAACTCGTGTCTCTGGATTTCTCACAAAACTAGAAGATAAGCCAGGCATCTCTATAATGGCTGATAAAGGCTTCACTGTTAATGACATGTTGAAAGAACTTAAAGTGGAACTAAATTTGCCACCATTTCTGGAACAAAAACAGCAATGTTCTTCACAAGAAATCCAAGAAGGGAGAAAAATTGCTTCCTTGAGAATACATGTTGAGCGGGCAATAAGAAGGATTAAAACATTTGAAATCTGTAGGTCAACTATTCCTCTTTCAATGGCACGATTGAGTAACCAAATAGTCTATGTTTGTGCATTTCTAAGTAACTTTCAACCAGCCCTTGTACCTCAGCCTCGAGATGTGACTGAGGGTGATCCTGACGACTACTTCAGAAGTCTCTGTAGTGATTCAGAAACTGACTGGTCTAGCAGTAGTGATGATGATGATGACTGATTCAAAGCACACACAATTCACAGTTGCATATGTAAAGTGCATTGTAAAAGTGACAAATATAAACATGCATTTTGCCTGCACTGTATGCTTCATAGTTTTGATAGATCCCGTACAGGAAGACCTAGTGCATGCACTGGGCTAACTATTTCTGGACATACACAGTTGTCGTAAAATGCTGATAACTTAGGTAATAGTGCGTCCTTCCAAAATGATTCATCAAAGCCAATCCTCTGCACACTAATTTGTTTTGTCGTGTAAACGACAAAATCACACCAAGGGCGCTGACCCACTGCCATTTGACCTTGAACTTGTGCATAGTAGGAGTGATTTTTCTTAAGCTGTAAATGTCCAGTACCGTCAATAGTACAGAAAAATCCTAGTGTTGAGCATGCTTGCGCAGGAAGAATATTTCGGACTTTATATGGTGATTTCACTTCTACAAATCCAAAAGGTTGTTGGCTGTTGCTGGGATCATACACAACACCATCAGGGCTTGCTCCTAAGAAGGGATGGCTTGCACTTCTTATGAACCCTGAAGATGACACTGTCAAACCAGGATGACCATGTGTATTTTGATGTTGTACATACTGGGCAATGGCTACAGGCTCCATTTCAATTCCATACCGCATAGCTGGTGTGGAAATTTCTCGTGGTTGTAGCAGATGTAAAACTAGGTTGTCTGGTGCTGTATCTAGTCTGCGTGACATTACTGCACCAAAGTTGGATGCAGTTAGTCTGTAGCGCCTGACTGAATGCCACAAAGGAGACCGCCTCTGCTCTCGTGTGTTCTGTTCGATGTGGCGAATCTTATCTTCACTTAGCTGTAACGTTTCCTTGAATGCAGATATCATATTTCTCAATGTGTCAAGGTTGGGCATGTTGCAAGCAGGTACTTTACTTGAGGAATCATCACTATCCCAATGTTTGCATTTGGGGTCAAGTAGTGATATGCATAAACCCTGCCCGCTGATGCTTTCCAACAGGGAGGGTAAACGAGTAGCAGCTGTTCCTCTGTATTCCGGTGGCCTAGGATCGAAGTTTTCAATTGACGTCATCTTTTTTTTAACTGGCTTCATGTAGTCATGTTTCTCGAACACGGCTGTAGACATGGGCTGTTTGCTTTCTTTTCGTTTTTTGGGGACATTCCACACACATAGCTGAGATGTAACCGGTACAGCTGTTTCATCATCATCAGAAGAGTCCAATGGAAGTGGTGTAACACTGCTGGGAGTTAGTCCAGCAAGTGCATGAAGTAGAGGTGAAACATGAGTGCAACTTGCTGATTTTCTGTTGGTGGAGCAATACTGATATATAATATTCTATACAAGTGTAGGTGATCAACGTTCAAATGTCATTACATGTTGCA
The DNA here is from genome assembly GCA_949841015.1 of Aplysina aerophoba. Taxonomy (NCBI): domain Eukaryota; kingdom Metazoa; phylum Porifera; class Demospongiae; order Verongiida; family Aplysinidae; genus Aplysina; species Aplysina aerophoba. The sequence continues at coordinate 4,602,808 of OX465051.1, read as the reverse complement.
TGCCCACGTATATGTAATACATGAAGGAAGTTTCGATTGAACATAAACAGAATTACTCACCCCGCAGCACATTGGCAAGTTGCTTCAATGATGTTTGTCAGTGGTTTGTTTTTCTTCAGCAGCAAGCCCACATTGTACGACACAGGTTTCATTGATGCTTTTGTGGTTGCACGGACATGGCAGTACTCTGGATTGTTCATATTTACATCAATCCTTGCTAACCGGCCGGATGCCCAATGAGCATAGCCACGTTTCAATGCTCTAAATGCTCCTTCACAGTTTGTGCGTTGTCCTACGTGCCCAGCTAGGTATGTATATACTAAACCTGTAGGAGCATAATTTAGTGTTCATTATAACACCAATCAATGGCTCCATGCATGCAGTGTAGTGCCATCAGACATTTCATGTACCTGGTGTGACAGGAGGAATCTGCGAGGATATTGAGTCAGCATTTTCTTTTGTTACAGTCAGCCAGCCACAAGGTGGTGGTGATGGTGTTTGCAGAGGAGCAACATCTTCACCGCCATCTGTCAGGTGCTTGTGCTTCGTGTACAGGTATGATCCATCAACATCTATTACTGCACTAGCCTTTCCTTCGACTACTACCGCACGGATTCTACAGAAAAGTACGCCAGTCACGACGATCATAAGAGACGGCGTGCGCAATGTCAACGTGAGATTATGAATCTTACCTCGCGATCAGTTCAGGTTTCTTGCAAGACGTTGGTACAACGTAGCCTCTACACTGTAACCACCACCTTAGAGCGGTTACCGTGTGAGCCTCGAAAGGCTCTTCTAACTCAGCGCCGGGAATATCAGCTGGAGTGAGCACAACCTCACGTCGCGTGGCCATTTAACAGGTGTTCTAGACAACCCACTTGTCGATTCTCTCTGTTTGACCTCCACACAACACGTGGTATCTATCCAGGTTTGTCGCTGAATACTTACTGAGAACGTTCGCTTACGTAGAGGCTAGGAATGGAAGTTGAAGCGCTCTTCACGAAGTAGGTCAATATCCAATTATTTTCCTATCTTCTACATGTCTTTGATGCGTACAGTTCACTGTCAACCTTAAGATCTTCCGCTATTACACAGCTCATGCATATCCTCTATGGGTTGAACTCGATATTTGAAATTTCAAAAGCTAGTGCAAATGTTGGTAACTTTGTTGTAGTCTGCACCTGCTAATGCATGCACACTGTACTACTCCGAGGTAGCAAACGAACTAAATGAGTTCATACATTATATATTTACGTGTGTACAGTAATACGTACCAGTGTCCTGTTATCTAATAAGTGAGAGGACAAGTCCCTTTATGTTGCTAACACACAAGTACCATATAAGTGTACCTGTCATCTCACAATGACTCCATCTCCTTCCTACCCTCTGCAGCCATTGAGGCTCCACCAGACGTCATGGCGTCCTACATGCAGCTTCTCGGTAACATCCAGGAGGACACTCCAGTGCAGTTGGAGGATTTGGAGAAGGTCTGCACTCTCTCACATGTCGTCACCACCACCAAAGGCTCTGTGAAGAGCGAGAGGCACATACAAGAAATCCTGGCTAGTTACGTACAACAGATACTAACTTCACCTGTTATCTCTTTGCTGGACGTCGAGGCTGTGTGGAAGGAGAGAGCTCCAGTGGAGGCAGAAGGCGACGGGTGGAAGTATCCTGATTGCAATTTCCCAGCAATGGTGCAGCATTTCCGAGTCACACTAGATCCACAGGTACACACCCATCCACGTATTTACTACTGTATGTATGTACATACTGTCATTGCTGAGCTGTAAAGCAAGACAAGTAATCCTGCTGTATTGTCGCTTTGCATTTGTATATATACGTATATTCGTCCAAGTCAACCCGAGACACCTCAATTGTGCAATTGCTTCCTGTTCTTTGCTGGCGTGTACGAAAACTACGAGCTCCTCTTTGACGGAATCCGCAACGAATCTGCGCGCATAAACACTTTAATGCTTTAGGCTGCATTCACATCTTTGCTGGCATTGCATATTGCTCAGTTGGGGGGCTACATGGTTCCTGTCAGTTGGCCATTTTTGGCTTACGTGATTCTACCTATGATATGGTATCCTTGTCTGTAATGTACCTGTCCATGTATTCATCTTTCCCCCAGGCAACTGCAGGTCTGCTCTTCTACCTTCTGAGGGCTCAGCCCATTGTGACATTCTACAAACTCAACGTGCATGCAGGTGAACTCTCATTGGATAGGAAAGTAGAGGGAGGGGAGTTGTTTCAGATGTCATTGAATGACAGTGGAAGTGTATTATTGTGGAACCAAATAGAATGGCATAATAGTTTGCTCTGTATACATATGTATGTATGATGATGTACCCTCCCACTGTGGTGAAGTACCCCTTCATCTTGTGTGTCCAATGCTTGATTAATCATTCTCTGCCTACTTAATTCACAGCACTCACTCCCAAAGACTTTTCAGATTTCTTACAACCTGTTTTCAAGCAGGGAGCACACCTGAAGAGCAAGTGGGCAATGAAAGGCAGCACCGTGCCCAAAGTGACGGTATGTGTATATACACCAGGCCTGCAGACACCACATACGCATCACACACACGCAACACGCACACACTGTCTTTGATGCGCTGGAGCAAAGACGTCCACCAAGGGTAGGCTTGTCTGCAAGTATCTACATACGTACATACGTACGTACGTATAACCTGCATACTGCAAAAAAGAACTACAGTGTGTGCTTGTCTGTGTGTAAATCATTACTGCATGCATTATGCATTGACTGCACAAGAATGAACTGGCTGCTCCTGCAAGTGATGATCTTGCTTCACTTACATGTCATGCCTCATGTAGGTGTTTCTGGATGAGATCAACACGTCCTCGTGCATGGGCCTTCTGAAGGAAGTCCTTGTGGACAGGACCTTCTTTGGGCAGGTGAGTGTCCTGCAAACAGGTGCCTTCTAGTGTGGCAGCAACAGTGCATATGGACGTATGTGAATGCTTGTATGTCTTGTACCTGTGTGTGCATGTGCATGCGTACATGCATGTGTGTGCATGTGCATGCGTACATGCATGTGTGTGTGGTGCATGTGGCTTCTGCCTGTGTATTAGTACAGTACATGCAATGCCATGCGTATATGTTTTCTTAACGTTACACAGCCTGTTCCAGATAACATCTTCATTGTAGCAGCATGCAACCCTCACCGTGGTAACAGCGTGGTCCATCTGCAGAAGAAACAGCCCTCAAAGTCGTGGGTGCGTGGCTCCTACAATGTGCACCGGCTCCACCCGACCATCCGCTACCTGAAGTGGGACTACGGTGCCCTGGACTCACAGCAGGAGGAACAGTACATCAAAGCCAAGATGGCAATGATGGGGCATGATGACAACAAGTGAGTGTGCAGGCTGGGTTGGATCTAATTAATGTAGTATACATCTGTCCTGTATCTTATACTGTGACTGGCTATGAATTCCACTGTGGCTGTCATTGTGCCTATGTACGTACTGTAATCTTTGTGAATGCCACTGTGAATATGTACCATGTGTGTGTTACTCTTTTTACTGCAACACTGCTGGGGTTGGGCAGGTACGGTTGCTGTGTGCTACCGGTTAAGGTGCTGCTACTGCTGCCCTGTATCTTATAATAGTGTTCATTTGCTTCTCACCACCACATACTCAACCACCACCTTAACCGCACACACTCACTCCATAGGACCCACAGTGATAATCTGAGTATCCTGATTGTCCAGAGCCAGAATCTCATGAGGACCCTTGCTGCAGACCATCTCAAAGAAAGTTGTGGATACATGGCGAACATTGCAAAGAAGCTGGCACACAGCTGTGTCAGCCAGAGGGATATTCAGGTGAGCGACCGCATCTTAGGGGTGCCTCTCCTACCTTGTGTTTCTTCTCTACTTCAATGCCACTTTTGTGCTCATTGTATCCTGTCTGCTCGTGCACCAGTTGACTTTTGTGTGTTGTTCCACATTAGTTGTCTTCTAGTGGAACAGTGAAGTGTAGCTACTGTCTGTTCTGTCCTTGTAGCGAGTCTTCACCATGAAGTGTAGCTACTGTCTGTGTTCTGTCCTTGTAGTGAGTCTTCACCAATGAAGTGTAGCTACTGTCTGTGTTCTGTCCTTGTAGCGAGTCTTCACCAATGAAGTGTAGCCACTGTCTGTTCTGTCCTTGTAGCGAGTCTTCACCAATGAAGTGTAGCTACTGTCTGTTCTGTCCTTGTAGTGAGTCTTCACCAATGAAGTGTAGCTACTGTCTGTTCTGTCCTTGTAGCGAGTCTTCACCTTTTATGATTGGGTGTACAGAGGCTACAAGAAGTAAGCACAGCTTCATTTGTGCACATTGATACATTGCATACATTGTGTGCCAGATGTTGTGTATGCCAACTGCCTACGTAGCTGGAGTAATGTGGTGTAATTTGGATACTTGAAGCTTTGATGAGTAGCTTAACACGTATGGCTGTAGAATATAATAATACATATGGCTGGCACGTTTTGCACTGCAAGTTAATTGAAATTGCAGTCAGTGAATTATCACACCTTTTTGCAGGAATATCGAGGGAAGATTCAGTAAAGCAGAATTGGAGGACCCACGCAAGTTGCAGGAGCGGGCGGTCATGGTGGCACTGGGTATTGTCTACTACTTCCGCCTGGATGAAAAGTCCCGCACAAGGTACAATAAAGATCTGAAGAAGTACATGATGGGGAGCATGACAGTTGAGGAGGTGCTCAAGGAAGAGCTAGACTTCTACGGCAAGCACCTGAGCATCCCCCGCGGCATCGCTAAGACACAGGCACTGCTGGAGAACCTGTTCTGCATCATAGCATGCTGCTCCACCAGGACTCCTCTCATCATTGTTGGTGCCCCTGGCTCAAGCAAGACTCTCTCTTTCAATCTTGCACTGTCAAACATCAAGGGAGCAGAGTCAAAGTCGTGAGTTTAACTATTCTTAAGTAGATTCCTGTAATTGAGGGAATCTGTGTGGCAATTAGCATGTTGGGGAAGACCAAAAGTACTGTATGCATAGGCTGTTTGCTGCCTTCTGTGCGAAGGCATTTTTCTTTGTCAAGTACTTTGCGACTTACAATTTTTGACAGCATACTCTGTGTTGACTGCCCCGTTACAAGCTTTCACTCTTTGTCACTCTTCCTGTCTTTGTGAACTACGCAACAGCTATGTATATAACTAACTGATTCCCTGCATGCTCGTCCCATAGGCGTCTGTTCCGTGACTGTGAGCTGTTTCCTTCAATGGACCCGCACTTCTACCAGTGCTCACGACGTACCACTTCTGTGGAGGTGGAGACTGTGTTCCTGAGAGCTGTCAAACGGCAGGCTGGTTTTAATGAACTCCGAATTCCCTTCAGTTGTGGTGAGGATGCACACACACACTACACATGTATGTGTATCAGTACACATACATACGTACTGCATAAGCTGTAATTTTTGCGGCATGAAGATTTCGCTAATTGCCGTTTGGTAAGGTATTTCGCATTTATATTTCATGAATGGCAGCCTAATAGTCTATACTGAATGTGCAAGGGTGAAATATTCGCAAGGATATATTTTTGCGAAGGCCGACTACCTCATGAAATTCGCGAGAATGAAGTCCCGTGAAGATTAGACCTTACATGGTACTGAGACCCAGTTGACATAATTCTTGTGTACATTTACTGAAAAAGATGCTTGATACCACCGCATTCATGCATGCCGGAGTTTTTAACTTGACAACTGCCCTCTCTCCTCCCTCACTCTCCCTTTGGTTTCCCCTCCTAGTTGTGTTCATGGATGAGGCAGGACTTCCTGAGGAGAGCCATGAGTCACTGAAGGTACGATTCACTGTGCTTGAATGCCGCTAGCCTCATCAGGACAGTCATGTGACTACTGCTTTGGAATCTTGTGCTGCTTATCCTGCACATCTAGTACCTACAGTACCAAGCTACGTACAATCATGATCCTCCTGCCTCTCTGTTGTAGGTTCTACACAAGTACCTAGACAGCAGGGAAGTCTCCTTTGTGGCCATCACTAACCACCTCTTGGATGCAGCCAAGACCAACAGGGCAGCCAGCCTCTTCAGAGCCAGCTACAACGCTGTGAGTGTGATTGCTTTTTAGTGTGACTCACAATGCACTGTTCGTCATGTGTCTACCCACACCCAGTCCACGTATTTGTCATGTCATGTGTCACTTTGTCATGTGTCCATCTATCATCTAGAAAGATATAAAGACCCTGGCTCGCGAGTGTCTGGGGTCTGCTTCTCCTGAAGATGCTGATGCCAAGACTGTGGAGAAGTTGTGTGACCCTTACAACTACTGGATGAACAACCACGAATGGTGTGTGTCACATGGTAGCATGCATATTCTAGCAGCACATCGGTGGTGATGTGTTGGCACCGAGGTTGGGGAATGGTACTTTGCATCTTCTTCAGGTTTAAAGACTTCTTTGGTCTGCGTGACTTCATCCACATGATCCACTATTTGCGTCGCGGGAAGGCCAGCAGCATCACCCACCAGCTGGTCATGGCAGCCCTGGAGAGGAACTTCAATGGTTGTGAAAACTTCAATGCTGTCTGCAAGGAGTTTCTTAGATATGTAAGTGCAACAGATTTTCAGGAAGGTCCTACCTCACGCAAGTGGTAGTGGGTGGTTGTAGATCCCTCAACACACTGTAGCACTGCCACGCAAGTGGTAGTGGGTGGTTGTAGACCCCTCAGCACACTATAGCACTGCCAGTTGTTGTAGGAATGACATATGACAACGTATTGTAATGGCATGCTGCGACTGTGTATAAGGTGACCCATACTTTATCAAGTCTCATTTGTTGTATGCTGTGCAGTTGAAACAATCTCCTGAAAGGCTGAGGCAGAGAAATGTCATTGAGATCCTACAGAACAGTCTCCAGGACAAGCCCAACCGCAGTCTCCATGGCGACCAGGAGACTTATGATGAGGTTCGGTACAAGCTTATCATTGACCCCAGCGAAGATGACTCTCTGTCAAGGCTCTTGCTGATGTACAAGATCCTTGACCCAAAGAAGACAAGGACATTCATGTGCAGTGACTTCCCTGAAGACAGCCAGCTACAGAAGGTGAGCAGTGACCGAGCCTATGTATGTGGTAACCTGCACTGTGGTGTGCTGTGGCAAGTTTGTTTTTTCTGAAGTATGTACACTGTACTCACTACATTTGTGCATATGTAACTGTGTGTAACTCTGTGTTGTCTGACATGGTTCCCTGCAGATCAACACAATTGCAGCCATCCGTCATGCTGCTGTGGAGGGACAGACCGTCCTGATGTCACAAACAGATGACATCCACGAGAGCTTCTATGACCTGTTCAACCAGCACTTTCGACGCATTGATGACCCAGACCCCAAGAAGGAACCCAGGTTCTACTCTAACATTGCCATTGGCAGCCATCACAAGCCGTGTCGTGTTCACAAGGACTTCCAGTGTGTGGTGATTGTGAAGAAGTCGGAGCTCCCTAACACCCCTGCTCCATTCCTGAACCGATTTGAGAAGTACTGCATCTCCCATAAGGACTTCTTGGATGCCAGGCTCCGCTCCCTTCCACCATGCCTGCGAGTGGCTGTGCAGTGTGCCCTTGAGAAGGTATGTACGGTACCTGTTGTAAGTTACGTACGTTTTTATGTGGAACTGCCGAGTAGACTTTCCGTAGAATACCGCACGGTATAATGGGGATTTTCAATACCCAACCGCGAAGCGCCAGAAGGCTTCCTGTGGACTTCTGTGCTGCAGATCACATGTACGTATTACATACGTACGTACTTTCAGCTTATACGTAGGTGTGAAAACTGCAATGTTTATTTGGACAGCGGCAACAAAGTACGTAGCCCCACCCTAACACTAAGGTGTCAGGCAAGCCCAACGCAGTTGTTCAACAGCGCACTCGCCTGCCTGCACGATGTAAAGTTTAATGTTAGGAAATCCTTTTGGATTTGGGAGTGTTAAGAGACGCAGTCTGTCGATGACAATTCTTTATTTCAAGCGTCCGAGAATAAGAATCATCTTTGACAAACTGCGTCTCTTAATGCTCCCAAATCCGAAAGGATTTCTCAACATCATCTGGAATCAATGCAGTTGAAATTCCCATATATTCCATTCTAAGGATTGTGTAATACGTACGTACGTGCATAAACCCGTCGCAAAGCCTTCTGCGGAATCTGTGCAGGTAGTGCGTGGAAGGGGTGCGGTCACGCTGCAGATGTCTTTGCCGACTTTAACAGAAACTTGCGTGAGAAAACTGCAGAAAACTTCGAAGCCATGTAAGTAACTTGTGTCAGGTACCATACGTATACTGCATAAACATTATAGAGTAGCCACATATTAGAGTTTTGGGGTCATCAGTTGATTGTACTGCTAACAGTGCGTACTATATGTGATGGCAATAACTACTGGTAGGTATCCTGCTCCTGCACTGTAGGTCCATGAGTTCTTCAATTTTGTTGGGGAATCAAGCTTCTATGGAGCCAGGAAGGGTGAATCAGTTGAATCCCTTGCACTCAGCATCCTTCCTTCTCCTGACTTCCTGTTTACAAAGCTGGCGCAAGAGGCTGGCACCACCACGTTACTGCTTGCAGACGCGATGGGTGAGGCACAGGCAGTAACGAATGGAGCTGTGGTCCTGCTCACCTCTTTGATCAGTACACTGCAGGAGGATGCTGGGTTCCAATTCATCAAGGTAATAGAGCCCGTGCAGTATGGTCTGCATGAGAGAATCTGTGCATCATTGTATAAAACCAGTATTTCTCAATAGATGTTGGAGCTGTTCAAAACACTAGCCAACAGTGAAACTTGCTCTTGGACATTTGTCAACCCACAGAAACGTTTAAGATCAAGTATTGCAGGCTATATAGTGTTCTTAAAAGTTTCTAGCTACTCCAGACTGTACAACAATTTCTAATAGATGTGTGCAATCTACTGTAAATTAGCGTTCCACATTGTACGCGCTTCCATTTGGCAGCAGCACTGTGCCTGTGATTGTTGTGCCGTACACTTTAGCCATGATGCCATCTGTCAGTAAAGGTGAAATACGTATGTTTGTGTCTCCCTCAGCTGAGTCATGCAGAAGTACAGGATGATGCGACACACATCCTTGGGCAGCTGAGCAGCCTCCCCAGCGACTTCAAGGGCATTGCTCAGGCCATTCTTGACAACCGCCACTCCAGAGAGCAACTTGTGTCCTTTGTGCGTGATGCTGTGAACCACCTCCATCTTGCTCCAGCCCCAGAAAGGTGCAAGACAGAGTTTGGCTACTCTGCTGTGAAGGACATTACAGAGGAGTCCTGTGTGGTTGTCATGGTGATGGTGCAGTGGCTGGTGCTGTACATGTCCAAGAGGCTGCTCCAGCTGATGACAGCAGAGGCTCTGACCCTCTCCAGAAAGTGAGATGCCAAGTGTGTGATGTGAGAGAGCCGTCTAATTTTAGTAGCTAGTCGGCTTCTAATGGTAGTTTGTTTGTGGTGGTCGGAGTCAAGGGTCAGAAATCAAGCTGCATAGTGTGACACGCACATGCATACATAGTGTGCACTTCTGCGAGGTCTGAGATGGGTAAATTTATGCAGTTCAACACAGTCAGGCAGCGAATGGTGTCATAGTATACTACGTAACTCGTTGTTATACTCGGCCATTGAAAGCTCCTTGACACTGGCATGGTACATACGTATGTATGCACATACTGTACCCATCACACTATGATGATTGTCATACCACTGTGTTGATGATTGCTTATAGCTCAAGCTTTAGGCATACGCTTGCTGTTCAACAGCCTCTGTACACACTTGTCATGGTCATGCTGTCTGCAGGAGGATACCTCACTGGTGCCTGGACTCCTACCTGACCCACCAGAGCCACTTCAGCCTCAAAGATCTCATCAACAGCAACATGCAGCATGCCTCGCTGCGCAGCACCTCCAGGTGGGCTGGGGCATGCTCACCAGCGTGTTTTCTGACTTGCAGTATGTGTGCCCAAGCCTGAGTAGCGTACATACAGTATATGATCTGTATTAATTTTATGTCCTGAGCTCCTGCTTCTACGAACGTGTGTAGCTAAGCATGATGACTTACAAATGGTGCAAAAGGACGAACATTGCAGTTCTTCACTCCATCTTCCCCTCCTCCCCTTCTTCTCCCTCAGCATTGGGACAGTACCCACCAAGCTGGTCTGCTTCACCCGTTCCACACCCAACATCCACCGCCTCCCTTCTGTGTTCCCCACTGTCCTCTCAGCCACTGACCACAGGCTCAGCCATGAGGCTCTCATGAAGGACATGATCACTAACGAGGTACAGTACTGTGGAGAGTGATTGATGACCATTGTGCCATCCTCTCGCACGCCTCTCACTTTCTGTGCTACTGACACAGTTATGTACAGATGGTCCGCCTGATCTATGACCTTCTGAACATATTTACTTACATTTAAAGTAATGGGAATTTGTTGTTCTTAAACCTTCACTCTCTTCCTCTGCCCTGCCCACAGCTGGCCCCTCTATACTTGTGCAAGCTGTCTAGCATCCTGTCAGAGCAAGCCTTCATTGCACAACTGCAGTCCTTCACACAGAGCAAGGAGAAGATGATCATGGTCTTGGTGAGCTCATTGACAGATGCACTGAACAGTGGCAAGTAATAGTTTGCGAATGCTGTATCTATGAATAAAGTTTCTGCTCCCCAAGGTGATCAACATGCAGGAGACCTCCAAACAGATGGTGAACCACATCAGGATAATGGTGGAACAAGCAGAGAGCTCTGCCAGAGAACCTCAGGTCTGTAGCATGCAGCCACCACTACCTATGCACAATGGGCATCTATGCTAGTCTGTAGTGTAACACATGCAGTGGCAACAGCATTAGTGAGTGGTGGCTTTTCATGGGTATGCATATGTACATGTACGTATGTGAACTGAGGAGTTGCTGTAATAGTTTACTAAAGGCATTCTCTCCCTAAGTATTCCACTCTTTCCAAGTGCACTTACAGACTGTCACTTTCCCTTGCCTTTTCCTCTCACATGCAGAAGCTGTTTGTACTGCTGCTGCACTTCCCACCGTCCATGTTCTACAACCCTTGCTACCCTGCCCTCTTCCTCAATGGCTGGGACCATCACTACCTTGACTCAGTGCAGCCTGAGCCAGAAGGCATTGTGGACATCAGGTGAGGCCTCAACCTCATACTGCGGGGGTGCAGCTCATACTGGGAGGGTGCAGCTCACTCTGCGGAGGTGCAGCTCACACTGCGGGGGTGCAGCCTACTCTGCGGAGATGCAGCTCATACTGTGGGGGTGCAGCTCATTCTGCGGGGTGCAGTTCATACTGCTAGTGTCTGTCCTATTTCAACTTGTCTCATCCTGTACTCTGTAGGCAATGGTTTAGTGTGGCCTGCCAACGTAGCCATAACCCTGACAGTCAGGGTGTGATTGTGAAGGCCGTGAAGTCCATGATCCCTGACACTATCACCATTGTCTCCTCAAGGTGGGTGCACCGGCCAGCTGGTTCAGACACCTAGTGTACCAACACCCTGTCATCTTAGTGACTGGTATAGTTTACTGAGGTGTTGGTTTGCCCAGACCACACATCAGCATATTACTACATATGTACATTGATTAAAAGAGAATGTCTGCGTTTGTAGAGCCATTTCAGTTTGCTGTTTTAGTCATTTCAATCTGTCTCACATTTTCACCCCTGCTGTTTGCCGCTCCCGGTCAGAGTCTCCATCGGTGCCAAAAAGGGCGGTCCCTTCAACAGAACACCCACTGACGGAAAAGACAAAGTGAGACAGTTCGAGCAGCTACTGACTGGGCCCGTTGGGGATGGACTCTGCAGGATGTATGCCAGGTACTGGCAGCCGGCTGGCATGGCCCGCTACCTGGAGGAGGCAGCCCTGTACTCAAAGGACCACAAGTCTACAGTCAGCATCACTGACTCGGTGAGCAATAAGAGTAATTATATTTCATTTCTGAGGTATGGGCATACTGTAAGAATAAGATACATACTGTATATGTGCTGTGTACTGTGGATATCATGACCACTGCTAACATCTTGGCATTTTTGGTACTGTTCATGTGACCATTATGTACTTATGGTGCACCACTCTTGTAGCAATGTCATGCGTACGTTGCCGAGTATTGTGAGAACCGTTGACACACTCCCAGTCCAACATGTCACTAACTACACAACAACAGCCTCTACCTTTCAACACCCTACTCCTTTTCCACTCCCACCCCAACCCCACCCCTAGGTGCGAGACTTCTTCCAGACAGCTTTTCACAACTTCCTTGCCTACATGATCCACATCATCAACGAGGACCTTAACATTGACATCATCTTTGCCCAGAACTGCGAGAAGGCCATTCAGGACCTCTTCATCCAGCTCATGCAGCTCCTCCCCAAGCTCCCAAAGCTGGCAGAGGTGAAGGCATACAACAACACGTGGCCTGCTCAGCAAGCACGTACCACCACCCCATCCTTCCCCTTCTTCCGACGCGTGGCTGAAGCAATGGACGAACTGCTGGAGAGGAGCATGGAGGAGATGCAGACAAGGAAGAAGCCTCTAGCTGAAGCCTCCATTGATGACAATCTGGAGAGTAAGCTGCAGTGGCTGTTGGTGTTTGGTGACTTTGCACAAGAGCAGATTCCAATAATAGCTTATCCAGGTGTCGGATGAGTATATTGATTAATACCTATTTCATGGTGTTAAACTTAGGTAATGAACCTACTCAATGTACATTATTAAGTAATACTGTCATCGCATATATATGTACAGAATTTACACAGGCCCTTAGTGTTTCTTCCTTCAATGGTCTCAGGTATGCCTTCGTTAGGGGGCTCATACCAGAAGGCATTGTTTGCCACTCTGGAGAGACAGTTGGTAGCCAGCCTGGAAGTGAGTGGATGGGAAATTGGTCTATATGATGTAGACAACTAGTCATCAATTAAGCAATGGATGCTATTGTGTCAATGCCATGTGGAGCAGTTGTTCAACTGCTTGGTACATACAATACATGACACGGAAAACTTAACTTTTTCCGAGGAATTCCGTGTTTGTTCCGTGCAGACACCCATGGATAGTTGTGCGGTACGATGCGGATCTTCCGCAGGGCAGGCAGACACGAATCTTCTGCGGATTCGGAAACTAGAAGGCGAACTTCATGCACAACAATGCTGAAGGATCGAGAAAGACATCACAAGGATCGTTAAAATTATCATTGTGGGAATAGGGCTCCCTTTGATCTTCCCTCGATCCACTTTACGATGATCTTCTCCATGTCAACTTTAAGACTTTTAACAGGCTGAAACACTCGAAAGCAGGTGAGATTACGACAGAACACTAGCGCTTATATGTACAATGATTAGATAGCCTTTCTCCGTCGAGCGCGCGTGTAGAATTAGGGTGAGATTTGAGAGGGTGTTATCCTCGCAATCTCTGTAAATACGAAAAGGCGCAACACATCAGTGCGACTGCGTATTACGTACATCCCCAGAATTCTGCACCGAATCCGCTAATTTTTCTGCACGGAATCCGCTAATTGTCTGTGCGGACATACGCGGACGGCTGCACGGCTATTTTCGAATCACCCATGCGGTAGGCTGCAGAAAAGTTACTTTTCCGTATCATGTACCGTACATTAACTTGTTGATTTCATCATTAAAGCCCTCCTGTCTGCACTAATAGCATGACAGCTGAGAAGGTCCGTCTTCAATGCTGTCTCCAATTCCATCTTCCCTTATGTAGCTTGTACTGGCTTATCTGCATGTTCACTAGGCAACATACCAGTGCGTGTACAGTATGGTCTTAGAGAACGCATGCAGAAATTTTTGCTAAAATCTTGACACAATGCATAGACTTGTTGTGTTGTGATCCATGCAGAGTGGTGAGAACCCCCTCCTGAAGGCAGCTGTGACTGCGATTGACGAGCATGATGTGCTCTGGCAGAAGTACTGGAAGGACTTTGTGGCAAACCGGTTTCACCTCAATGCTGGAGAGGACAAGCTGACTTTTGAAATCCTCAACCTTACGTTTGCCCGTCCTCTGACATGGCAGGATGCCAGAAAGAAGCTGGTGGCACTGCACAGCACTGCACACACCAACCAGATCAACCTGGCCAAGCTGGTCTCCAGCCTACGGCCACTGCAGAAGCTGCAGAATGTTGTGGAGACAACACTTGCTCCGACCATGTCACCAATGTCACACAATCCTAGCACAATGTTCATGTCCGTTGTGGATCAGAGCCCAGGCCATGTGCACGACTCAGTGGCCCTGTACCAGTTCGTTATTGACACACTGTTCAGTGCTCTGGCTGAGGACTGTCTGAAGTGCGGCAACGAGAATATGAACTACTGCGAGTCTGAGAAGCTGGAAGTCTGGAGAGAGTGCTACAGAGATGTGGTATGCATGCATGTGTGTAGTGTGTACTGTATTTGTATACATACGTATGTATGTGTTCATGTGATTAGCTCAAGTCATGTGCATGTGGGTTTATGGTGTGCAATTGTGCAATGCAATGAATTATTGCTAAAGCACATCAGAATTGTCAGTAAGTGTTATGCAAGCTGGTGTGTAACTTGTTGAAGTTCGCTAACTACACAGCTTGAAAGTAGCGACTGGAGAAAAAGAACCACGACCCGGCGCCTGAACTCATAGCCTACGCCCTAACATGGAGCTTCAGCCATGCAAGCCACCAATGTAGCCACGATTCTTCGTCCCCAAAATCGTCATATATATACAGTCATGGGCGGGCTGCAATGCTGCGACCACTTAGAACCTATGCCTTGAGGATCTGTGTGATGGTGCTCAGCGGGCAGTGAGCCTGTGACAATGTATAGAGATTAGGAATGGTGCACCATCATCCACCTCTGGATCGCAGGCTCATGCACATACACATGCTAGCTGCCCACTGGGCATACCATCACACAGATCCTCAAGGCATGGGTTCTAAGTGGTCACAGTATTGCAGCCCGCCCATGACCGATATGGTACCGATATACCGATATATATGGCGATTAGGGACGAAGAATCGTGGCCACATCGGTGGCTTGCATGGCTGAAGCTCCACGTTAGGGCGTAGGCTATGAGTTCAGGTGCCGAGTTGTGGTTCTTTTTCTCTAGTCGCTACTTTCAAGCTGTGTAGTTAGCGAACTTCAACATATCAGAATTGGAACAGCATTGCTTTCCCTAATTACTGATTGGAGGTGTATTACAGAACATTATCTGATCCTACATGACATGCTTCTAATAGTTGCAATGATGATGGCTACGCCTACTCCAGCTATGTGTACTCCCGGGTGTACTTAGTTCTTGTTGCCCTTGGATGGGTCTCTAGCGGACGTAGATGGCATATGTCATCTGCACACCTGTACTGCTGGTGGAAATTGACTCGGGAAGGACACAGTCGTACCAACGACAGTCCAGGGGGTTGGTGAAACTGGTCCTCAGTGTATCGCAGTTGTGCCTTGGATTGCTGGGAGAATGTTTATCAAATGCTACTCCAAGCAGCCTGGAGTCAAGGTTAAAGTTATTGCTGGGAGCTGGAGGCACCCCGTTGTTACTCGTGCAATGATCTACACATTTCTGGGCATCCAGTAGAATGCCACCACTCCAGTCGCTGTCAATGTTGTGGTTGAACCTTCCTGTGTATGCATAAACCACCTTATTATTATGATATGCCACAATCATCATCTCCGTTGATTTGAAAAGGCTTTTGTTGGGAATATTGCACCACCCAGCATCCAAGCTCGTGCAGCGCCGATGGAATGGGCTGAAGTAATACATGTCTGTTGTGAGGGGGAGGACCTCCATAAAGGAGTGCTTCCACACCAGAGTCCACCCTCCTCCACACAAGTCCATGTCACATAGGACCTGGAGGGACCAGAGTTTGTGGATGGTTAGATGTGGACGAGGAATGGTAGTGAGTGTGTGTGTGTGTGTGTGTGTGTGTGTGTGAGAGAGAGAGAGAGAGAGAGAGAGAGAGAGAGAGAGAGAGAGAGAGAGAGAGGGGGGGGGAGGGAGAGGGAGACGGAGTGAGAGGGAGAGAGGGGGGTATGGGAAGTGTGTAAGGTGTTTAGTGAAAGGGGCTGAGTGTGTGTGCTGAGAAATGAGGGTGTAGGTTTAAAATCAGTTGGATGGTGTGCATTGGTGTCGTGGGTAGAGGGAGGAGGGAGGGATGTGTGGTGGGGGGAGGAAGGGGAAGGAATCCTCTCCGTACCGTCATTGCCACAGCCCTTCTACTGCAGGGGTCTGTCACCTCGACATGGTACACCCCGGTTTGTGGTGGTTGGTAGCAGTGTCCAGTAAGGGAGTCCCTGATGTCTTTGCATGAGTGCCCAGGAAACTCTGGGGAGCATCCTTTGAAGACAGTCAGCCTGGGTCAAGGGGCAGTGCAGTGTTGTGGGAGTCAAGGAGCAGTGCAGTGTTGTAGGGGTCAGGGCAGTGCAGTGTTGTAGGGGTCAAGGGGCAGTGCAGTGTTGTAGGGGTCAAGGAGCAGTGCAGTGTTGTTGGGGTCAAGGGGCAGTGCAGTGTTGTAGGGGTCAAGGGGCAGTGCAGTGTTGTAGGGGTCAAGGAGCAGTGCAGTGTTGTTGGGGTCAAGGAGCACTGCAGTTGTAGGAGTCAAGGAGTAGTGTAGTGTTGTAGGGGTCAAGGGGCAGTGCAGTGTTGTAGGGGTCAAGGGGCAGTGCAGTGTTGTAGGGGTCAAGGGGCAGTGCAGTGTTGTAGGGGTCAAGGGGCAGTGCAGTGTTGTTGGGGTCAAGGGGCAGTGCAGTGTTGTAGGGGTCAAGGGGCAGTGCAGTGTTGTTGGGGTCAAGGGGCGGTGCAGTGTTGTAGGGGTCAAGTAGTGCAGTGTCGTTGGGGTCAAGGGGCAGTGTAGTGTTGTAGGGTCAAGGGGCAGTGCAGTGTTGTAGGGGTCAAGGAGCAGTGCAGTGTCGTTGGAGTCAAGGGGCAGTGTAGTGTTGTAGGGTCAAGGGGCAGTGCAGTGTTGTAGGGGTCAAGGGGCAGTGTAGTGTTGTAGGGTCAAGGGGCAGTGCAGTGTTGTAGGGGTCAAGGAGCAGTGCAGTGTCGTTGGGGTCAAGGGGCAGTGTAGTGTTGTAGGGTCAAGAGGCAGTGCAGTGTTGTAGGGGTCAAGGGGTGGTGCAGTGTTGTAGGAGTCAAGTAGTGCAGTGTCGTTGGGGTCAAGGGGCAGTGCAGTGTTGTAGGGGTCAAGGAGCAGTGCAGTGTTGTAGGGGTCAAGAGGCAAGACAGTGTTGCGGTGGTCGGGGCAGTGCAGTGTTGTGGGGTTCACGGGGCAGTGCAGTGTTGTGGGGTTCACGGGGTAGTGCAGTGCAAGGTTAGGTTCATGTGTGTATACATCTACATACATACATAAGGCCTTATGAGATGAGTGCCTGCTTACGTACTTGAAGGGAACCCAGGCACTGTTCTTGCAGATCCACACTGCATCAGGATGTGCAGGGGCATACCAGGAGTTTCCCTCATGGGAGGCAGTACAGGGTGTTTTCAGAGGGGGGCTGGGTGTTTCTCTCTGTACGGGATAGTGTAATGGGCAGTTGTTTTGACTGCATTTACAGCAGTGAAATGCATGCAGGAACATGTGGTTGTACCAACTGTATCATACCGTACAGCTTCTCAGTCATTCAATATGTGGTAACAGTTACAGTGACAGACAGCCAGATGTGGGGTCCTAAACTAGCACACAGCCTCGCTCCATTGTGGCGCATACCTTGCTGATGTTGTGGACTTGCAATGGATGGGGTTCTTCACCTTGCACGAAGGTGGTAAGTAGCAAATGGGCGGCCAGCAACAAAACTGTCATCATGTTGCACCTGAAACTGAGGAAACGCAGGCTGTGTGCCCTTTTATGGGCAATGAGGCAAGAGTTTAAGGCGTATTTGTACTGTAGCTTCCAGAGTATACAGTATGTCCGTATGGCCTTGGTAGTGCGACCAGATAATGCAGCTTGGGGAGACGCACAATTCACCATTGTGTATTGATTTTGCAATTCAATCATCCAGTTACAAGAATTGATTTATATTACCATTGATGCTACTGTCAGAATATCATATGATGCTATAATTGAGTTCTTCTTGATCTGATAAGTTCCTAACAGAGTTGACAGTCAACACCCATGCCATCTGACCCCCAACTCAGCCTTCACTGGCAGCCCATCACCTTCAAATGTTGCATCCTTGAGTTACAGTACCAAGGAATGGTGGTGATGGTCTATCAGGTTTGGAAGGCAGAGTAAGGGAACTCCCCTGTTAACACGCGCAAGATTCGGCATCAAAGTCACTTTTGCTGATACAGAGACAGCCACACGCTTCCTCAGCCATTTCTTGCTGCCCTGAACTGACACTAGAGATGCCAATCTCGTCAAGTAGCTAGAGAAAGAAGCTAATTTGATTGGGCTACAGAATAGATTTGGATCTGTAATAGCTAAAGTGTTGACCAATCAGTGTCTGCGGGATTTAAACCACTCAGCACTTGGGTGCTTCACGCCCTCAACCTTTATGCTCTAAATCCTGCAGCAGACACCGGTCGGAATTTAACTATTACATAGGAGAATTATATGTCTTCCCTCAAGGCGATTGCGCCACCCCCTTGAGTACAGCCAACTCAGTGCCTACTCTTACACCTCCATTAAAATGCACTTTTGCATGTGTACACCTTTCCCCTTTCTTTATTTTTACCTCCACTCACTTCCCCTCCACCCCCTTCCACTTTCCCTCCCCCTCCCCCCATCCCATTTCCCTCCTCACAGACCTCACAGCCTTCAGTGAAGGAGATCCTGTTTCACTCTCCAATGAGGGAAGAGCCTTACATCGGCAGGTTGAACACAATGGCTGCTGTCTTCCTTCTCCTCCAAGTGCAAGCAGAACTGAATGAGGACATCTGTGGTGTTGCATTTGACTTGGGGCAGAAACTTGTGGAGCTGTACTTCAATGACAAGTTGCAGGTGACCAGTCCCTTCCATACTTGTAAGACGTGCACATACACATGAGTACGTATGTTTCCTGTGTGTTAGGAGTATGTATTAGATTAAGTGGTTCAGTATAGTGTGTACCATTTGAATGAAGGGGTACTCAGAAATTGGAGGGAGTGTAGCACCCGTGTCTGTCATATGTAACCCTTGTGACTACCCCTTTCAACAGATGATGAACAAATGCCCCCATCTGCGGGAGATAGTTGGGTCCTTTGTGGATATTCTTGAGGACGACCCTGAGAGGCTCAGTAGGAGAGACGTGACAGCCTACCTTGAGAGCCTCCTCACCTTCTTCTTCTCCCCTCTGTCCTCCGAGTTAAACGAAAATGATGTGGTGTGGTTCCTGGGGTACTTGAACACTCTCACTTCAGTGGACATCTCCCAGACGATCATTGGCGTGCACCAAGATGTGGATCTGATGCTTCAGGTGGAAGGAGAGGGGCCAGTGACTGATACAGACCAGTCTCCCCTACTGAATGCACTCCCCATTGCGATGGCTAAACGAGTGCTAGGAGAGATCCTCACCCATCCCCAGGGAGATGAGAAGCCAGTCCCTCCTCTCGACATCTTCTGCAGAAAGGTGGGCTCCTAATATCATTGTCACATCACATGACAGTCACATGACCATCTCAAACTGTCATGGTAGGTCAGTCATATGACTGTAACAATGTATTCATGACGCTTTTAACCGATGATGATCACATGACTGATGATGATCGCATGAAGTGTTGCATGCCTCATGTGGAATCCTTTGGTGGTCACAGCACAGACATGTGGCACTTGTGTACCCTCACAGTGATCTACTTCCACCATCTCCGTCTCTGTTCCTCTCTTCCTATCTTTTCCTTCATGCCCCACCCCCTTGCCACTCCCCTCCTCAGGCGAGGAGCCTGGTGGGACAGACCCTCCTTCAACAGGACAGAGTGGAGGGGAAGGTCGACTGCTACCTCCCCTTGGTCTACCGGCAGCACCTCAACAATGCAGCCCCACCTGTGAGTACTGCCCAGTGTGGGATCAGCATCATCCTCACTAGGCAGAGCAGTGTGTGTGTGTGTGTGTGTGTGTGTGTGTGTGTGTGTGTGTGTGTGTGTGTGTGTGTGTGTGTGGGTGTGTGTGGGTGTGTGTATGTGTGTACGCTCGCGTGTGTGTATGCATTTGTGTGGATGTAACGCAACTTTAGCAACTTTTGCAGTGTGTGTCGGCCCCTGTTGTGTGTGTCAGTGTGAAACTGTTTTGTGACTGGCCCTGCACTGTGCGGCTCCAGAACCCAAGGATGGAGCAGCCTCTAGCTGACGTGTACTTTCTGGTTGTCATGGAGCACATGTTGGGTGAAGAGATGGTCAACATGCGACTTGAAACAGCTCTCAACAAGATTACCGATGTCAGCAAGGTGTGTGAGTGGGAGTGAGAGGAGAGTTTTGTGTGTATTGATGGGATGACACAGGATTTGGGTGTTGCCAGCTGACTAAACGAGATATGCAGTTCATCCTGGGTCAGCTATGGCAGTGGTCCAGGGAAAGTTGGAATATACGTACCTGGCCATGGGTCTTTCTACGAACCAATAAGCTGCCACCCCTGCCAATCATGGCCATGCCCCCTGCCAGCCAGTGCCTCATGCCCTGCCAACCAATGCCCCACCCCCTTCCATCAGATGCCCCCCTCTTTCTACAGACCCTGATTCACAGCAGCCACAACCCAGAGGAGACTGTGCTTCTCCACATCGAGCAGCAGGCAGTGGTCCAGATGGTCCTCTGGAAGACAGCACAGAGCGTGGCTGACAGCAGCTTGAGAAGCTCCGTGAGTTGATCTGCGATTGCTGCAGTACAATCAATGATTCTCATCATCATCAAACCATGGTCAAAATGCTATGTCACACACAGTATACACAGCTCTGATTTAGTGTATTGAGCAGTGGTTTATGGGTTAAGGGTGGTATATATGATACATGTCACAAGTTACTTGAATCTTTCCACCGAAATCTGCAGTTTACCATCACAAAATTCTGTGAATGTTCGCAAAAATTTCTGCAGAGCGTTTGTACCCACTCTGTAACCTGGCTGCAGGAACGTACCAACTGCAGAACACTTTCCTCAGAATACGGTTGTCTCACGTAGCCTGCAAGACCGTTTTCACCCTCCTGGTGAAAGCGGCCTAGCTACGCGAGACTAGGTTAGACACAGAGTCATGTGAATGAGGGGTATGCGTTCCGCTATATACGTACGTAGCAATCTACGAACGCAGAATGTACCATGAAGGTTTTCATGTACGATATTCTGTTTTTTTATTCTGTACGTTCTGGAGGCCCAAGAGCGGTAGCTAGCGACTACGAGTGACTAGTAGCAACTAACGTGTATGTAGATGGTGCCAACTTCCGCACCGAGTTTTTCTCTTGCAACGGATGCCACGCAACCAATTCGCAAAGCATGCGTTGAAATTAACAACCTGTTTGGGACATTCAAAGATTCCTGCAGAAAAGTTCAAGTTTCTTGTGACATGTACTGTATTTGCACTATGGTCTATACCATAGAAATGGCAGCTGCACAAATTGAAGTGCATATGAATGCAATTAGTGGGAGTAACAGCAGAACTGGTACACTACTCTGTCGGAAGTCTGAACTGATTCACTACTTGTCAGGGGGGTCTGAACTAGTTCATTACTCTGTCGGGAGTCTGAACTAGTTCACTACTCTGTCACGGGGTCTGAAATGTAGTGAATGCCAACCAGTTGGTGTCCATATCTGGTTATGTCAGTCCACATGCTCTCCACTTCTTCCCTGCAGGCCCTTGCTATGAGTCCCGGCATCATCAATCTTGTTCAGGATCCCTCCATGGGAGGGGGAGAGGACAGTGGGCATGAGCTAGTCTTCATGATGCATCTCCTGGAACAGCTCAATGGTTCAAACGCACTGCTTGACTTTCTCAACAGTCCCATCACAGCAGACCTGCCCTTCCTCATTCCCTACAAGCGTAAACTGACTGTGAGTTGTGGACATGTGTGTGTGTGTGTGCTTGCATGTGAGTGTCTGTCTGTCAGTCTGTTTGTGTCAGTATGGTATGAGCGTAGTGATAGTAGTATCTTGCAAGTACACAGCGCACAAGTCCGCTGTTTGAACTACTAGCAAGGATCTTCTCCCGTCCCTCCCCCCTTCTCCGCCCACAGAGTACCAGTGAGGAGTCCGTCCATCTGTTTCCCTTCATGCTGCAAGATGCCAAAGGTCCCCTTGCAGACATGTACCGCAGACTGACACGGCTGATGGTGGCAGCGGGAGAAGACGGACAGGATGGACAGGCGAAAACAGCTTTCAAGACTGGACTAGCAGAGATGGCAAGGTCAGTGACACAGAACTACTTGATCGGTGGTTTGCTCATATTAACCTTCAACTGCGTACATCACTGTACTTGTGTGCCTTAAACTGTCTACATCACTGTGCTTGTGTGCCTTAAACTGCATACATCACTGTACTTGTGTGCCTTAAACTGTCTACATCACTGTGCTTGTGTGCCTTAAACTGCATACATCACTGTACTTGTGTGCCTTAAACTGTGTACATCACTGTACTTGTACTTCAGTTATTGCGTACTTGTTTCTGTTGACTGTGCCAGAATGAAGACGCTGAAGGGGGAGAAAGGGAATGACATTGATGCCAAGCTCTTCCTTAAGATGGCATTGTGGCTGGTTGTGTACTACCAGTTCTACAATACTGGGGTGAGGCTTGGGGCATGTGGGCAGGGCAGGAATCAGGCCCAGCTCTAACTGCCTTGGCAGTACATGTACATCTTAGTCTTACATCTTACATCTTACATCTTAGTACATGTCTAGAATTAGAATATTAAAAATTTTCATTAATTATAGTTTTATAGAATTGTTTTGCCATAGACTCTTTGCAGATTGTACCAATGAATGTCTTGTGTGTGTTCTGTTGTGTTAATTCAAAATACACAGCACAGTGTGTATGTGGTAGGAGTACTGGTCTGCACTGCACAGTGTGTATGTGATAGGAGTACTGGTCTGCACTGCACAGTGTGTATGTGGTAGGAGTACTGGTCTGCACTGCACAGTGTGTATGTGGTAGGACCACTGGTCTGCACTGCACAGTGTGTATGTGGTAGGACCACTGGTCTGCACTGCACAGTGTGTGTGTGGTAGGACCACTGGTCTGCACTGCACAGTGTGTATGTGGTAGGACCACTGGTCTGCACTGTACTGTTCTCAGTAAGATGCCCAATCAGTCTTGTGCTTGTTCGGGCTATGTACTGCACGTGCATCTTGAGTTGAACTGTGTTTGGTCCAGTCAAAGGTATCTACGTACCCCATTCCATTGCTAATGTGCAGAAGAAGTGCCCCCACCTTGTGAATGTCATTCGCAATCAGTGCCAGCTCCTCGAGCTCACTAACAAACAGCTGAATCTCATAGAGTGCTTCCTATGCCCTGAAGAGATGGTGCGGAGCCCAGAGACTCCCCTCCCACGAGATGCCAATGAGGAGATTCTAGAGCTAGGCCAAGATGGGCAGCCACGACTCAAGGTGAAGCAGGTCTCCCCAGACCAAATGGCAGACCCCATCTATACTCTGTTCAACCCTCCTGAGGGATGGAGAGACGGTGAGTCTGCATGCATAAGGGTAGACATGGGGAAGTCATCTGTTTGTCTGTCTGTGTGTCTGCCTGTTTGGCCATCGTGTAGACCCTTCGGATGTACAGCTCCGCCACGCTCTGGCCAACCTCATTGCCCTGGCCTTCAGTTTGCCTCCTAGATCAACTCATCTGTGGTACTTCCTCTTTGGTCAGTCTGAACTGGAGGGCACCTTCCTCCCTGGGTTCATGGTGAGGAGCTCATTTGAGCACAGTGGTAGTGTTGCCATGGTGATGTACGTTGCTTTCGTGTTGTGTTACTGGTTGTTCTCATTTTCTGTTTGTCATTATGATGATGGTAGATGTTGTTATGGCAACTATCTCCTCCCCCTTTCCTGTAGTACCCTACCAAGGTGTCCCCCAAAACGATGATGTACGACTGTGGCGTGCTGTTGAATGAGGACGGACAGTTCGGTCGTCCTGACTACCGAGACCACAACTCACCTCTCTCACTCCATTCCTTTTACATGATCGAGTGGACAACATTTGGAGTCCTGTGCATGGCACTCCTTACCAACCCAGATGCAGAGAAGGAGATTCACGGTGTGTGTGTGTTTCTAGGGTTAGGGGGTCAGGGTCAGGTTTCTAGTCGGCAAGATGGGGATTTATGCACTGTACCCAGTGTGGGAGCATTGCCCAGTGGTTACTGCCATTCAGCAGGTTTGTAGTCAGTACATCAGTACAGTAACAGGTGCTGTGGTGCTTGTAGTCAGTGCAGTGGTGCTTGTAGTCAGTCATGGAAATTTGCAAGATTGTTGTAGACTCTCCTTAAATCTTTAAATCTCAGAAAATGCAGTAGACATGTCTGTTGCTGGTACAGCCCTTTACAGCCTTGCAGCTACGTATGTACTTGTTAGGCATTGAGCAGTGCATTATGTGAAATGTATTGCCTGGTGACGGCTCCATGCAGGTCACATTATCTCGGACTGGCAGCCTTTGCGGCACTTCTGTCTGGAGCAGTTGAGACGAATCTGGCTCTTCATGCGCTGTAACTTGCAGCTCAGTGATGAGGAGAGGTCCTTCCTTATTTTGCAGGCCTTGCACAGCCTGTTTGAGGTGCGTGTGTCCATCACAGTAAGTAGCTGCCTGCCTGCCAGTGCTCCAGTCGTAATGTAATGTACATACATCTTTTTAAGGCTCTGTGTAGCAGAACACATGTATCAACAATGTACACAAGCATGGGCAGTGTGCGCATGGTTGCAGTGGTTGCTTAATGCCTAGCAGATGAGTAAAAGGATGTATTGAACACTGAAATCACTGAAATTGTTTCCATGGTTACAGCGTGGCCAATCAGAGCTATTGCCTGGCAAGTTTGAATCTGTGCAGCAGGTTAAGCAGTATGAGCAGCAGTGGCACACACTGTATGAGGACACCACAAGTGGCCTTGGAGAGAAGGTACAGTATGCACGTGCATACAGTAGGTGTGTGTGCATAGTGTCTGTGCAAGTGTACGAAGTGGTACCTAGTGATGTTTGGACCTCGCAGCTAAAGAAACACAGCCAATTGCTGAATCTTGGGGTATTCAAGAAGCTCAGGTGAGCTGGGGGACAGCGTCTTCACAATGCTTTTGCACTTTTGCAACGTTTTCATCAAAAAAAAACATATCTTCCCACACTGCTACAACACTCCTCTCATACACAACACACACTGTATTGCAGAATCCTTGGTGCAGTGTACCCACAGTTTCCCACTGAAAGGCAGTTTCGCCACAACCTCGAGTCCCTGCTCAGCAGCAGTGACCCAAACAGGCCCAAGCACTCCATTCTAGCCCACTTACTTGATGACCGCGATCGCCTTGCAGTGGGGAGTGCCCTCCTGCCAGACCTGGTGGAGATGTACCTCTGGTTGGACATGCACCTGGCCCACCTCCTGCCCTATGAAGCAGCTCGCAAGATGACACTGAAGGAGGTCATCACAAAGGCCTCAAAACGGTTCTCTTCAGAGGCTGGTCACATCCATGAGCTGTTTGAAAGGCTCACGGGTAAGGATATTGGTGCCGCTGACAAATGCACCAATATACGTACTTGCGTACATAGTTTTGACGAACTATTCCATTTCAGTGCTGACATCTACGTATGCTAGACATTCTAATACGTATTTACGTATGTGGCATACTCACTGTGACGCACACATTGTGGTGTGTGGAGCTTGGTGCTGTATGTGTGTGCTCTGAGTGGTAATGCTTCCAGTTTTCTTTCTATACGTATGGCTGTGTGTTGTGTCAAGTGTCCATTTCTCAGCTCCAACTGCACTCATCACCTCACTCCACCCTCACTTTCACCTCATCTACTGCTCACCCCCACCCTCACCTCATCCACTGCTCACCCCCACTCTCACCTCATCCACTGCTCACCCCCACTGCTCACCCCCACTCTCACCTCGTCCACTGCTCACCCCCGCCCTCACCTCATCTACTGCTCACCCCCACCCTCTCTCTCATTTATTCACTCTGTTATAGCGACCTTCAACAGGTATGTGAAGTTGAATGGAGATGTTGTAGGCACAGGGGGATGCGTGCGTCACCGTCACGATGAGCATGTGACCAAGATCACTGATAGCACACCTGTGATCCGATTGTTGTCCACTGATGACAGCAGGGAGGGAGGAAAGAACGACTGGCTCTGCTTGATCATGAAGGACATTGTAAGTGCACACATGCACACACACACACACACACACACACACACACACACACACACACACACACACACACACACACACACACACACACACACACACACACACACACACACACACACACACACACACACACACTACACACACACACACACACACACACACACACACACACACACACACACACACACACAAAGAGAGAGACTCTTACTTCATGTGGCAAAATGGCAAACTTCCCTACAGATCTCTGCCCATAACAACCTTGTCCAAATGGTAGCTAGCCAAGGCAAGGATGCCTCCTTCACATGTTGGCTGCAGTCTGCTCCTCTCACGGTTGAAGTGAGGGAGTTCTCTCTTGCAGAAGCTCTCTTCTCTGACAACCCTCAGCTGCGATCAGGCGAGAGACTTCTGAGTATGATTCGTAGTCGGTACCTCCCAATGGTTCCTGAAGACCCCTCTGTCTCTGTAGCAGGGGTGAACCCCAGGAGAACCAGTCCGATGTTTGATTTGAGCAAGTTGGAGTTGGACGTGGTCCGCTGCTTCGTTGCAGGCAAGCCCTACATTAAGGACGTGGACGGCACACTGAGGAGGTCCTTCCGGTTCAGGGACAACAAGGCCGACCCTAGCACAGCTGCCAACGGGTGAGGATGGTGCCTGCAGGCATGTGCACACACACACACACACACACACACACACACACACACACACACACACACACACACACACACACACGCCCCCAAACTCTTGAAGATGCTCACTGTTTTGTCGTGTGTGCATAAATATCATGTATGTACGTACATATGTGTACTGTAAGCATGTACTTAGGAGATATGTAGTTAAATGTTTGGTGCTGTAGAGGCCGTGGTAGAGTTCTCTGTTCCATCCTAATGCGCAGTTTGGCTGGTCCCGGCTGTCCCGTTGACCTGGCTGCACTGAGCCAGGAGCTTCCCCAGTCATGCAAGGTGAGGCTGACCGCCAGCAGGACACAAGTAGCAGGTCCTCTGAGGTGTTGCCAGTGGGTGGATGGAGAGGCTGACGGTGTACATTTGTATACTACCTGTTTCTGTGTGTTACATCGAGTGACGTGCTTGCATGCACGGTGTACTTTCTGCCTTTGTGTCTGTAGGCTGAGCTGACAGAGGACAAGCGAAAGGGTTTGGAGGCTGAGTTCCACAGTGCCAGCTACAATGTGCTGTCCGAGCTGGTCACAGGATTGAGGACTGCAGCAGGCTACTTGTACCAGGTAGGGCACCACTGAGTGTCGCTGAAGTGACAGGGTGGGATTGGCTGTATGGGCACCACTGAGTGTTGCCGAAGTGACAGGGTGGGATTGGCTGTATGGGCACCACTGAGTGTTGCCGAAGTGACAGGGTGGGATTGGCTGTATGGGCACCACTGAGTGTTGCCGAAGTGACAGGGTGGGATTGGCTGTAGGGGCACCACTGAGTGTTGCCGAAGTGACAGGGTGGGATTGGCTGTAGGGGCACCACTGAGTGTTGCCGAAGTGACAGGGTGGGATTGGCTGTATGGGCACCACTGAGTGTCGCCGAAGTGACAGGGTGGGATTGGCTGTATGGGCACCACTGAGTGTTGCCGAAGTGACAGGGTGGGATTGGCTGTAGGGGCACCACTGAGTGTCACTGAAGTGACAAGGTGGGATTGGCTGTATGGGCACCACTGAGTGTCGCTGAAGTGACAGGGTGGGATTGGCTGTAGGGGCACCACTGAGTGTCGCTGAAGTGACAGGGTGGAATTGGCCTTGTATAATATAGTGAGCTGGTCTGTATGTATGGGCAGCGGATGCCACATGTACTGTGATGTGGGATGTGTATGAAACGTCACACACGTGCTCACTAATGTTGACGTATTTCTGCCCGGCGATGACTCTGTGTGCATTTTGTTACGTGTGAGCTCCTTGTGGTGGTAACTGGTGTGGGTGTGTCCTTCCAGACCCTGCAGGAGGAGGGGCCAGGCGTGTTGGAGCAGACCCTGGTGCAGTTCCTCTGCCAGTACTTCGGTGAAGAGCAACCAAGCAATGAACTGCTCAAACGGATTGAGCTGGAAGAGTGAGATCAATACATCAGCAATTGTTCTGTATGTGTGTATGTGATTAATAACTAAGATGTTGGCCATTAATTAAATAGTAAGTATGTAGTGAATAGCAGGTACATGGCAATTCACCATTATGGCATAGTAGGTGTTTAGGGCTAGCTAGGTGTTATTAAATTGTGACAACTATTTGTATGGCCAGAGTGCTTGCATATGCTGCATGCACCAAGCTGCGTTTGAATCACAGATTGTGTATTGATTTGTGTTAGTTCCTGAATCCTATGCAAGCTGTTTTCCCCTGAAGTAACTGTTGGCGTGTGTTGATCAGTGGTGCCCTGTGGTCCAGGTTCACGGCTGAGCAGTTCCGTGCTCTGGGAATGCTCCCAGTGAAGCACCTGTACAAGACCCTGGAGATGTTTGTGGGGTGGATCAATGACTGCCTCTATGACTTCCACGAGCTTCCCTTTACTGTCAAGAGGCCACTCCCCCCCTCAGTCCCTAGATGGTTTGAGGAAAAGGTAGCAGAGAAGTCAGCTTCTGGTGAGTGGTGTTGGTGGCAGGAGGAGGGGCACTGTCACAAGTACGTACAACATCTTTCTGCACGTATGTACTGTCTGTCCTGAGTCAAGCTGTAATGTACTGTTGTTGTGTACTGTACTTATTCATGTATGGACACTCATTGTCATGAGCAGGAGTTTTCACCAAGAGACGTTTCACCGGAGCATTGTATTTGGTTTATGTTTTCTATGCTGTATGTTTTTTAGTACATTGTGATGAATGTATTGATGAGTCATGTGTGATGAATGTATTGATGAGTTATGTGTATCTGATGCTGTATAATGCCTGCTCCATTAACCCCCACATAATGGCAGTGCTCGAGGCTTTTTGGTACTGTATCTTCTCTCACATTGTGCAATTATTCGTTTAAATTAATATTCCATAGTAAATTTTAAGAATCAGACCAGCTATCATTAATTAATCCTCCACGATGTTGACATGTGCAACAAACTGATCTTGATGTGAATGTACATACCAGAATCAATCTATGGCAACTGACTGTAGAATGTTCGGCCATGAAGGACTTTGTCAACTGCGTACAAACTATATACGTATGTTCACCAAGATCAGTTTGCTGTTTGACACAACATACGCAGCAACGAGCCTCTACAATGTTATTGTCTACATACATGTACCAATGCCTGTGAGTAGAGCATGTGCAGTGGTTGCAGAGTTATGATAAATATCTCCAGGATTTAACAGAAGTGAATCAGGCTTGTGCGTGTGCAGTTCCCTCTGTCATGGCGGCAGCTGAACATGTATCTTTCTTCCCTACCTCACCTGCAGTCTCTTTGGATATGTTGGACGATCTTGAAGACACAGTCTCTCACATCGCACAAGGTCTTCACAAGGACAGCATCAAGGTTACACATTATGTTGCACTATCACACATTAATGTACATATCTGTGGTTGGGTACCATAGCTGATTGAAGTACTGTACGGCTGCATGTGGTGCTGTGTATCCAGTTATAAAACTGCCACCCCCACTCCCACCTCCACCAGCCCTCCCAGCCACTGCGGGAGAACCTCATTTCTGTTGGTTTCTATGGCGAAAAGGATGCTGCACTGCAGCTGGTGCCAGTGGAAGTGCTCCTTCAGCATTACATGCACTTCGTGGTCCTCCTCAGGAAGTGAGCACGTGATTGCCTGTCTTGGAGCCTTGTGATGTCATGTGATGCCACATGATGTCTGCAATATTATTTCAATCCAATTGTACAATGTACTCTTTGCATGAGGTGTGATGTCATATGATGTCATAGTGCACATGCCCCATACCTCGCCTTCTCAGGTGGAAGCTGCAGCTGCAGAGTGCTTGCAGTGCCCGTGTGGACGCTGCCCACCCTGCCCACCAGGTGTGGGTGGAGGTGGTGCCGGATGTGTGGGAGAGGCTGCCACACTTTCAGGACAATATTGCAAAGATTTTATTCTCGCCTGAAGACCTCGTCCTGGATCCACGCACCATGAAGTTTGCTTTTGAGATGACTGAAGAAGACCATTACTCCTCAGAGCACCAGGACTCAGATGAGATTTGGCTGGATGATGAGGAGTCCATGGAGTCTGAACCAGAAGTGAGCAAGAATGCAACACATTGGGACTCCTTTGAGGATCTTGTTGGGGAAGAAGGCGATGCAACTGATCTCAGTGCCACTGCTGGGCAGACAGAGATGGAGGACGACAAGACAGGAGAGGACCAGCAAAGTCCTGGCCCCTCCCCAATCCCCAGCAAGCATGACTCTCAACCAAGTATAGTCAGCATTTCACCATCCCAAGCATCTATTGAGCAATCAAGTAAGCACTGTAGATATACAAGTCCTGTGAAGCTGTAAGGCGACACTCAGTAGAGGACATATTATATACTACCATATTAAACATTTCCGTTAGAATTCCAAGGAATTTAGGAATGTCCCGAAAAAGCAGAGAAATAAGTGGTGACATCTCAGTACTTTGACCCATCATAATTCTTTGAGAGCAGAAGTCCTAAATCCCATGGAGTGAACTCAGGACCACTCTGCAACAGATAAAGGAATGCTGATCCTCTCTTGTGATGGGTCAAAGAACTGAGATGTCACTCACCACTTGTTTCTATCCTTGTCCATTTCTACTATTTAGCTAGCTATGCTGTTCTGGAGAATGCGGCTGCCTTTGCGAGACTACCAGACGTATATATACGGCCCCGTAACAAAATGACGGCATTGGGGTATGTGTATGCTGTACATTGGGGAAGCAAACTTCACCTTCCCTCAAAAGCTGTACGTATGAGTCAGAATGTCGGATGCCGGATTTCCTAGTGGTTCAGATACTTCCGCGTGTTGTCGTACATGACTGGGATCTATTGGTGTCCTGTGTCAAGCGCTAGAAGCATGCAAAAATTTGGTGGAAAGAAGAAGAAGAGGGAGAAGAAGAAGAACATGAAAAGATGAACAACGTAACAGTGACCTACGACGGTTTTCCCTTACGCACACTCCAGGTCACCTTTGGGAACGTTGTTGCACTTTGCTCTTTGAAATAAATCTATGGCCTTCATTTGGTCCAGTTCGTGACCGTTTCGCTAGTTTTAACTGACAAGCACTAATACATTAGATAGAAGCTGCCATTTTGAATTGGGACATTCCTAAATAGATGTCACTACCGTGGCGTTTGATATTAGTAAGTACTTGTATGTTTACTCTGCAGTATATTGCATTAGAACTGTACTTTTGTGTGCAATATGCAAGAATATGCATAAGTATGCTATATCTTGTATATATGCCAGATGTAGACAGTCAGACATGCTACATCCGTCGTACTTCCTCCTTTCTTACAGTTCCAGCGTCTCTGCTGGCTCGAGAACCAAGCGAGAATGCAATGGCGATGACCACAGAAGAAGTGATCCAGTGGCTTCAGAGCATTAAGCTGTCCAAGTACACTGAAATCTTCAAGAACAATGAAGTGGATGGTGACTTACTTGCCTGCTGCACTCTTCAGACGCTGGAGGAGATGGGCATCGACAAGGACCTGGATCGTAGAAAGATTTTTGTACGATTTCGTAAAATCAAATGACTGTTTTACTTTGTGCCTGGCACATGCATGATAACCTGTGACATTGCTATTTAGCAATGGTCATGTAGTTTAGATCTGGTTCACTGAAGCAGCTGGCTGTACGTAGAATAGTTTGTGTGTTTGAAGCATGTTTATTGGCTTTCTGAAAACTTAGTGCCTCCAAGTAAAGTGCACGCATATACTGCTGGTGCTATCTATGTGAATGCATGTGTAAATGATCTACATAGGTACAGTGCATACACTGTACATGACATTGCTGTGAATGCAGGTCTGGTGTGTACATATAAAGTGCAAAACAGATCGACTTAGCCAGAAACAAACTGAAACGACCGAACGAGTATGACTCATTGCATGTCATGTGCGCGGCATGCACATGTAGCCCGTGTATATACGTGGGCAGTATACGTAGCTCCAATGCGACCACATCATGATCAGACCATCCCCCAGACCCTCGTGACTATTTATGAGTTTGTTTTGTTGACAAAAAATGGCCTCCTTGATAGTGAAGACTGGCCATGGGGCTAGACGAATGTTCCCCGCTCCGCTCTTACTGCTGGCTGCGCTCTACTCCTTTGTAAATCTGTGGAATACTGCGCACGCTCAGTTCCCCGTGCACTTCTCCTGTCCTCAGCTGCCTCCCCTCACGAAGCCAGCACAGAACGTGTACGAACTGAGACCTCAAGACATCAAGGTCGTCATGGCGATGGGGGACAGTATTACTGCAGGTGAAGGGGCGGCCAGTACCAGTACTCCTGCTAGATATAGCTACTGCGACTGCGTACCTCATTTAATGTTAGGTCCGTTTCATGTAAAGGTAATCTGATGTATATGCTATAGCTATGGGTGTGCGTTGCTAGCTACCATAGATATATTCGTGTTGCTGCGTGCGTACGTGAGAGAGAATTACCGACCATGACTGCAGGGTTTGGTATGATGGGAAGGCACGGAGACCTGCTTCAAGATCTGCTGGAGTACCGGGTACGTGGGTGCGGGCTGCATGTGCAACACAGCTAGTGCATTGCACACTCATAGCACACTGTAATAGTGGTGCCACATAGATTCTATCATCCATGTTGATACAGTATAATACAGTATAATGTACCTTACTATGTTGATACAGTATAATACAGTATAATGTACCTTACTATGTTGATACAGTATAATACAGTATAATGTACCTTACTATGTTGATACAGTATAATACAGTATAATGTACCTTACTATGTTGATACAGTATAATACAGTATAATGTACCTTACTATAATTATAAGTGTGCAAGAATTAAAGTAACTAAATTATATAATTATAATTATAGGGAACTGCAGGGCAGGATATCCCAGGTTACTCAGAAGTGAGGTAATTATGTTAAAAAGAAACATGTAGCCAACCATATACTGCACAGCTTGTGCAGGCGGTCCATTCTGCTAGCTTTATCAAAAGTCACAAACTTGCCCAGGAAGGTGAGGCTGGTCTTAAACTTATTGTGTCAGTGAGCCGAGGGCAAAGTATGAGTTAAAGTGTCCTATCAGTGAGACGCAGCAGGGTGCAAGGTGCAGGGTGTAAGGTGCAGGAGAATGTGTGTCAAAGTTGTACCCAATGCAATTTGTCAGCTTATTTCACACTGTACTGCTACCATCAGCAGCAGGTGTGCAGTGTATCATTCACTATGACACTGGTTGCCTGCTCTGAAGTGCTGTGTGCGATGCTTCCAGTTGTGTGGACATACGTGGCATGTTTTCTTCTTCTACATGCATGCAGGGCCAGTCTTGGTGCATTGGAGGGGACAGCAACGCATCCACCATAGCCTCATTCCTGCGCTTCTACACGCCTGACATCCAGGGAGCCAGCTTGGGGACCCACTTGGCATCGGTACTGACACACTGTCTCACCTTTTACATAGCTGCCTCCTTTTTTGACTATTCCTCCTTCACCCTGTTCTTCCCCACGCAAGACCCTATATACTTACATACGTATCTACTTCCCCCCCCCCCCCCTCCCCCTCCCCCTCCCCACACACACTGTGTCCAGCTCTGCTATGGGTTATTCTGTCCTCCCTTTCAATACGAACCATCCAAGGATGTATTCAATGCAGCTCAAAGTGGGGCTATGATACCAAACTTGGTTGATCATGAATTTGATTATCTCTACAGAGAAGTGCGAGATGTGAGCTTGTGCAGTATTGCAGTAAGACTGCTGTGATTGTATGTGAAACACGCATGGCAGTGTACATAGGCGTGTTTTACTTCCAGCAGTGTTGGATACAACAAGGGCGTAGAGAATTGCTGCCTCCTACCATTTATCGCCTTCTGTTCATCACTCACACCTCTCTCTCTCTCCTCTTATGCAGAATCACAAAGTTGACATTGACAAAGACTGGAAACTGCTCAACATCTTGGTTGGCTTCAATGACCTGTGTCTGGCGTGAGGGCTAGTATTAAGATTGAGTGCAGTGTCACATGCACTCACGCACGCACACACACGCACACACACACACACACACACACACACACACACACACACACACACACACACACACATGCACACACACAGTCACACTTTCAAATGTGACTACTGTACCAACTTGAAGTGCATCTATGCATGAAGTAGCATGAGGATTGCAGGCATGTCTACTACCAATCCCACAACCATCACAGCATTTACACCCTCACCCTCCCTCCCTCTCCCTCCCCTCCCTCACCCTCCCTCACCCTCCCTCCCTCCCCCTCCTTCCAGGTGCTCAGGTGATATTCCCTTCCTGACACCTGATGACTATGAGAAGCACTTGGTGGAGGTCTTGGAGGAGGTGAGGAAGAAGTTGCCACGAACCTTTGTCAACCTCATTCCTCTCTTCAACATCTCTCAGGTTAGGAGGCACATGTGTGTGTGGGGTGCTGGTGTGAGTGGGAGGTGCTGGTGTGTGTGGGTGTGTGGGTGTATGGATGGATTGCTTCTGCATGTGTGACCAGTTGTGCTATTGTACACCTTAGTATGTGCATGTGGGTGTGTTGTGGACGTGTGGCTGTTGATGAGACTGTGTGATAGCCCTGTTAATGTATGTGGGCTTGTATCACAGTTTGGGATATAGTTGGGATATACATACGTACGTAAGCTCAACAACTTGACCTTGTCATCACACCCACACAGCAGCAGTACGTAACTCTGTCAGATATCACCACATCATGTTTTGTAGGTGTATGAGATTTCCCTGAGGTCCAAGCACTGCCAAGACGTGCACCGCATCTTCCCCATCGAGTGCATCTGTGCCTTTGCTCCTGGAGAGGAAGGGGTAAAGCTGAGGTACTTCTCACTGCTGCACACACAGCACTGGCTGGGTGCCCTATGCTTAAGACTCTGCTCTGGTTGAAACACTGCCGTTCCACTTACCCACTCAGACTGGAACTAGACGAGAGAGTTATACAGTATAACCAGAGAATATTCAAGGTGAGTTTACCACTGACTTTAGTGTGCATGAGTGTGTGGTGTTACCCACGAGTGAGTGGCTTGTGTGTGTGTGTGTGTGGTGTTACCCACGAGTGAGTGGCTTGTGTGTGTGTGTGTGTGGTGTTACCCACAAGTGAGTGGCTTGTATGCGTGTGTGTGTGGTGTTACCCACGAGTGAGTGGCCTGTGTGCATGAGTGTGTGGTGTTACCCACGAGTGAGTGGCCTGTGTGCGTGTGTGTGTGGTGTTACCCACGAGTGAGTGGCCTGTGTGCGTGTGTGTGTGGTGTTACCCACAAGTGAGTGGCTTGTATGCGTGTGTGTGTGGTGTTACCCACGAGTGAGTGGCCTGTGTGCATGAGTGTGTGGTGTTACCCACGAGTGAGTGGCCTGTGTGCATGAGTGTGTGGTGTTACCCACGAGTGAGTGGCTTGTGTGCGTGTGTGTGTGGTGTTACCCACGAGTGAGTGGCCTGTGTGCATGAGTGTGTGGTGTTACCCACGAGTGAGTGGCCTGTGTGCGTGTGTGTGTGGTGTTACCCACGAGTGAGTGGCCTGTGTGCATGAGTGTGTGGTGTTACCCACGAGTGAGTGGCTTGTGTGCGTGTGTGTGTGGTGTTACCCACGAGTGAGTGGCCTGTGTGCGTGTGTGTGTGGTGTTACCCACGAGTGAGTGGTCTGTGTGTGCATGTGTATGTGTGGTGTAACCCACGAGTGAGTGGCCTGTGTGCGTGTGTGTGTGGTGTTACCCACGAGTGAGTGGCCTGTGTGCGTGTGTGGTGTTACCCACGAGTGAGTGGTTTGTGTGTGCATGTGTGTGTGTGGTGTTACCCACCAGTGAGTGGCCTGTGTGCGTGTGTGTGTGGTGTTACCCACCAGTGAGTGGCCTGTGTGCGTGTGTGTGTGGTGTTACCCACGAGTGAGTGGCCTGTGTGTGTGTGTGTGTGGTGTTACCCACGAGTGAGTGGCCTGTGTGCGTGTGTGTGTGGTGTTACCCACGAGTGAGTGGCCTGTGTGCATGAGTGTGTGGTGTTACCCACGAGTGAGTGGCCTGTGTGCGTGTGTGTGTGGTGTTACCCACGAGTGAGTGGCCTGTGTGCGTGCATGTGTGGTGTTACCCACGAGTGAGTGGCCTGTGTGCGTGTGTGTGTGGTGTTACCCACGAGTGAGTGGCCTGTGTGCGTGTGTGTGTGGTGTTACCCACGAGTGAGTGGTCTGTGTGTGCATGTGTGTGTGTGGTGTAACCCACGAGTGAGTGGTCTATGTGTGCATGTGTGTGTGTGGTGTTGCCCACGAGTGAGTGGCCTGTGTGCGTGTGTGTGTGGTGTTACCCACGAGTGAGTGGCCTGTGTGCGTGTGTGTGTGGTGTTACCCACGAGTGAGTGGTCTATGTGTGCATGTGTGTGTGTGGTGTTACCCACGAGTGAGTGGTCTGTGTGTGCATGTGTGTGTGTGGTGTAACCCACGAGTGAGTGGTCTGTGTGTGCATGTGTGTGTGTGGTGTTGCCCACGAGTGAGTGGCCTGTGTGCATATGCAATGCACCTTGCATGTGGGTGTGGTTGGGATAGGACATGGTAACGTTGGCTAGTCTGTGTGCTTGTCCATCAATCACTCTGGTTACACTGAATAGACATCATACCCAGTGCATGTACAGGTTTGCTGTTATTTGTTTATTGTTGTTTGTTGTTTGTTTGTCTATACTGCATTCTACTTCTTCTGGGTTCTAATCACTTGAAGGTTGGGAAAGACTACGCTGGCAAGTATGAAGACTTTGCCGCCATTGTGCAGCCGTGTGCAATGGATGCAAGAAACGAGGACCTTCCCATCTCGGTCATTTCAATGGTGCGTACATCACACTCTTGCACTTTCCCTGTCTTGTTATGTGCAGTTTGTGTTGTGTAGTACATTCTATGCATGTGCAGTGTGTGTACATGTGCAGTGTATGTACATGTGCAGTGTGTGTACATGTGCAGTGTATGTACATGTGCAGTGTGTGTACATGTGCAGTGTGTGTACATGTGCAGTGTGTGTACATGTGCAGTGTGTGTACATGTGCAGTGTGTGTACATGTGCAGTGTGTGTACATGTGCAGTGTGTGTACATGTGCAGTGTGTGTACATGTGCAGTGTGTGTACATGTGCAGTGTGTGTACATGTGCAGTCTGTGTAAAACAGTCTTTCTCTATTCGTTCCCTGTTGCCCCCCCCCCCCACACACGCTCACACACACACCACTGTCCTGTGTGCAGCTGGACTGCTTCCACCCCTCTCTGTTAATGCACGAGCTGATGGCCAAGGTGATGTGGAACTGCATGCTGACTCCGGCCATGCAGAAGGACCGGACCTTCAACGCAAGGGCTGACTTCATCTGCCCCACCAACTCCACACTCTTGTATACATACTAACGTATTTATAGATACGTACATGCAGTTGATGTGAGAACAGATGAGGGGACCTTTAAGTATACGTAGTTTTATAGGTACACACAGGGTACACATTATGAACTGTATAATTTAATGTTGTGTGTATTGCATGCATAGAGTATTATTAAGGTCGACCCTACCCATTAGCATATCCAGGAGGTCCA
Organism: Aplysina aerophoba; assembly: GCA_949841015.1. Taxonomy (NCBI): domain Eukaryota; kingdom Metazoa; phylum Porifera; class Demospongiae; order Verongiida; family Aplysinidae; genus Aplysina; species Aplysina aerophoba. The sequence continues at coordinate 4,564,894 of OX465051.1, read as the reverse complement.
GTATAAGTTTTGTACAGTTAAAGTTGCATACAATTTTTGTACATACATTTACTGTACATGTAAGATGCAATGTAACAAATTATGCAGTCATGTCATGCACTGTATACATGTTCAGGGAGAGGTGTTACTCTTGCAACTGGTAGAGGCACTTCACATCTAGATCTCCGTAGAGGTCCCCTAACAGAGTTAGCACCTCTCTCTGTATGGCGTCCACCTTGTCTGGGGGCGTGTACCCATCTGTGCTGGACCTGGCATAGAGGAGGAGACGGCGTGGTTCGTTTGCTTCACGTGGTTTTGTATGACATGCAGACTTTAGCTCTCATTCGAAGGAAACTGCTGCTAGTCTCAGGTCTTATGGCAGACCATCTCCAGAGAAGAGGTCTGTCCAGAGTGTGTGTATGTTATGTATGCCTACAAGGACTTAGGTACGTATGCCAGATGGATGTACTGTACAAAGTCATACAATATATATTAGCATGCACGTAGGCCATGGCACCGATATGTGTACAGTATGTAGCGTACCTTGCAATTGTCACCAGGGTAGGTGGCTTGTGCAAGGAGTGCAGAACACACTTCAACTCTCCACACATACTCTTAACTTCGTCAAGAGAACTGGCATGTACCGGCAAGTCACTCACAAAACCAGCTGTGTGAACCTGAGACAGCAATAGCAACCAATCACCAAGAGGTTGCTACCACATGAAGACGCACCACACACCACTGGATTCTCACCAATTCAGCATCCACAACGTCTTGATCCTCGGTAGCTCGCTCAGTACAATGCAGTAACCCAAAAATCTCATCCAAAATTCTCCTAAGGATATAACAGTGTGAGTAACAGCCAGATCAGACACACATATGCACAGCAGGTCTGGTCATAGGTCTAGGACTACACACCAAGTATATAGTGCTGAAGGTAATAAAGTGCCTTGCCTACACAGCACTAGATTGATTCATACCACGCACATAAGACATAAGGGCATACTAACCTGTTTGTCTCCACAATCTCCTTCACTGGGCTGTGTCTCTCTGTGAGGGTGTCCTGAGCCATGCGTCCTTCCCAAAACTGTTTTACATCGCAGAGAAACTGCTGTCGCTCACACTGCCACTTTAAACACTCTGCCTATTGAAGAAAGGAACATCTGTGTCATTCTTGAAGATGCCGGAGTGGCTAGGTAAATAAGATGTGCCTTATCCTACACAGACACACTAGCCAAAGAAATGCTCAATTCAGAGGTTTAAGGTACCTCCATTCATTGAAGAAGGTAGCTGAGAATGAAAATTCATTTGGCTACTGTGGACTAAGAAAAGAGGCTTTATTACACATGTGCAAGCTGAATAATATGTACGTACAATGAAAGTGCACGGGCACAACCATGGCAGAAAGAGATGCTTAATTTCCAAACACACCTCTTCAGCGCCATCAACTGGATATCCCTGCCAGCTGTACAGGGCAGTCAGGAGACAGTGCTGGGCCTACAACGTGTGAGGCAACACAGAGGGTTAAAGTTACTCCTAGCAAATGCATGTTTGGAGTCACAACACACATAAACACGAAAGCATTTTGGCATGCACATTGTGGTTAGTGCATGGCATGTTGTCTTCTGTACAATATTTTAACTAACCTCTGTAAAGTTCCCCTTGAAAGGGTTGTTGGTTGCAAAGAAGTCAAGATCAATGTCAAGGATCCAAGCATCCTGTTCTTTGAGAGCATCAACAAATGGCATTCTCCTGCGCGCACTGCTCTCCCCTGCACCTAAGCTCTCCATTTTAGCCTTCTTTGCTTGACTCAGACTGCAAAGGTCTCCTTCTTGAAAGACTCGCTTTACCGCCGTGAAGTCAGTTACCTTAAGCCCTGGTTGAAGCTCAACATCACTCTTCTCACTGCAGTCACAAGGATGTGAGCTGTGCCTGAGGGTTGCTACCCACAGACTGCATCTTCTGTGTGTGTGTGTGTGCGTGTGTGTGTCGGGTTCGATTTTCCAAACAGTAACGAGTCGGCCAAGAAGACCTAAGGATTGCCTCAGCACTGCAATCGCTTGATTTATAACATGTTTTTTCACGTAAAACAGCCTCTTCGCGAAGATACAGAATTCGAGTGGCAGCTGTACTGGCGCACCAGTCAGCCATTTTGCTTGCTCTTGTTGGCGCCCGAGCGTATATCCAATCACATGACGTTGCTTTCAACTACATAGTGTTTTTGTTATGGGCTTTGCCATTGTGTTCACTGGATGTTGATCTCGACCACGTGCAATCATTCACCTGAAGGAAGGTATGGTCCTATATAACTTCTAAATAACATTGGGATACTGAAACTTTCTATAATATAGCTATAGCTTCTTGCGCTGAGGGTTTAGGACTTTAGTGCCTAGTTCAAAAAGTAAGGCAGCATCAGATCATATCTGCAGCAAAGCAACATCCACCCGTAACACCTGTAGCTACATACAGCGAGTAAAGGGTGCATGTGGTTCCAGCTCACACTATCACATACTATTAGCTACATGCGGCATTCTATATCCATTGTGGATGCGTGCTTCAGAGCATCAACTGGCTACCATCCTGCAGATACAAGGGACAAAACAGTGGACAATGCACTCATTCCACTGAACCTCCACCTACAGTTGCTCGCAGCTAAACAGCAAGTAGTACTTAACAAAGTACATGCATCGCCTGCAGTTCCCCCACTATTAACTGGAGCTTAGCACTTACAAGACTAGTTTTCATTGAAAAGCCATGCTGCTTGACTTGGGTCAGGGCAATGTCAAGCAACTTGTCTTGCTCCTCCTGGCTCGATATCGGCGTCACGGGCTGTGGTGTGGAGGTTATAGGAGGAGGAAACTAAGATCAGCGGCATCAGCAAACGTCATTCGTCACTCCCCCAAACTCACCTGTATCACGTGCGCACTGTGCGCTAATTAGAAAGATAAGGATGGAGGGGAAGTCACCTGTTACTGTAAACGCGTTCCTACGTCACTAGTGCCGCGTGAACCAAGGTGGTCGCTGGTCGTGTGTGAATCTACTTTGCTGGTGTCTTCCCGGGGCTGCCATGCCCCTGCACCAACATAGATAACTGCTGTATTTGTGCACACAGCTCCCTTTCACCATTTGGCGCGCTCTAGGCGAACGGGGACAGTTTCTGTGCTGGTGTGCTGTCGACCATGGCTTCAACCTCGGACAGGGGTGAAGACAAAGACAACAATGATTTAGACACCAAAGACGTACAGCTTGCGATAACTGAGGAGCACTTTGTAGAACCCCCACCCTCCAACGCTAACGCGTCGACTCGCCCCCTTCGCCCTGCCCCCAAGGAGGCCAGTGGGAACCCGGAGGCCTCCGCGCAAGGCAGGGTAACCTCTGACCCTCTTCCCACTGCCGCCGCGCGCAGGCTGCCGTTCAAGAGGTATGGGAGTGCAGTCTCGGGCGGGGAAGACCCCGTCACAGAAGAGAGGCACAGTGAGCACAGTCCACCAAGTGTAGTCGGCATGGGTTGGGTCGTTGCGTTTTATCTGTCTCTGATATGTCTGCTCTACTGGTGTCGGATCAGGTGCATTATCCGGACCAGCGCTTTGTGTACAATATAATTATGACGCCATATTTAGCACAAACCTAACCCTAACCCTAACCCTAAACCTAAACCTAAACGTCATACGGAACGCTGGTCCGGATACTGCACCTGACCCGGCATGTGTTTCCATGTGTGCATATGCGTAGGCTCACACGGGCATGTGTCTGTGTGTGCATGCTGTGGTAGTGTACGTGTGTGTGAGGAGTAGGGGTCAGTGGGTGGGTGTGTCACAGCATGTCTGGTTCTCCCTTGCCGTGTGTGTGTGTGTGTGTGTGTGTGTGTGTGTGTGTGTGTGTGTGTGTGTGTGTGTGTGTGTGTGTGTGTGTGTGTGTGTGTGTGTGTGTGTGTGTGTGTGTGTGTGTGTGTGTGTGTGTGTGTGTGTGTGTGCTGTGTGTGTGTTCATGTATGTTGTGTGTGCATACGTGCACGCATTCATGCATTCATGTATCTGTGCTGTTTTGTGCTTGGGGATGTTGCATGAAGATGAAAGAAAGTAGTGTTAAAGAATACGGCTTGCAGGGCTCAGTGTTCAGAAACCGTTCTGGTCTTGGCATGCACTTGCTCTGACAAAGCTTGCTGAAGCGTAATGTGAGCTTGAAGCTCATGTTGTGATTCAGCCCTGTGATGCAGTGCCAGTGTGCATTGTTTTGCACATGATGTGACTACTTTCTGTTGCATGTTGTGTGTTAGTGTCAGCTAGGACATGTACAGATGCACACATACATAATTGATAGAATTTTCTCCTTTTGAAGTGGAATAACATGTGTGCTGAGTGCACAAAATGGTACAGCATGTAGTGGGAGTGTGAGGCATTGCTGCGTATGTATTCCGTCAGGGAAGCAGTACTGTATGCATGCATATGTACATGACTACATGTAATCTGTGACAGTGGTACTCTTTATTGAGGTGTGTGTATGATTGGGAAGGACCGTGTAAAGTGTCCATAAATGCATGTGCACGCTCCTCTGCAGTCCTACGTATCAAGGTTGATGTCCAGGAAATTAAAAGCATACCGTACAGCAGCCCCAATGCCATGTATCAGAACTCTGGCTGGATCAAGTGCATTCACAGTGACATTGACCCAGATGAAGCTTGTTTCCAGCACTACTTGGTGCGCAGCCTTAAACCAGACACTACTCTGTCGACCCTCCTGCGTGATGTGTATGACAGACTACGGAGTAAGAACCTCCTTGGATTAGTCCTAGTGCACCACTCAGACAGCATGGTCCTGGTGGATGCATTCTGGGACAGTGACGTCCCATCCAATATCCTCCTCTGCATTGTGAATCACAAAGATGGGCAGTTCTTGCTGGACTGTCTGCAGTCGAAAGATCCAGGGGAGGTCTCGGTGACAATGGATGTTGAGAGCAGCGTTGATGTTCCAGGTACAACAGTGATGGACCACAGCTCAGCTGGGACTACAGAGGCTGAGCAGAGTATGTCTTGCGTTATGTACAAGCTTGTGTTTACACAGTCATGTTGGCGTGTGTGTGCATGTGCACGCGCGTATGTGTGCGTGCCTGCCATGCATGTGTGCTTGCATGATCATGTCCTTGAGTTGCCAGTTATATTACCAAGGGATGGTTTGTATTTGTACAAGTTCATAGATGGTAGACAGGATAGTGATGAGAAGCACTGGCAGAATTGAGTGTCTAAGGGCATTTGAGTGCATACATGCGTGTCCCAAGGGCATGCAGATATTGTCAGAGTGTCTTAATGGCACTGTATGTACAGTCGTTGTTCACTTGCATAGATGCTACAAGCGTCAGTCGATGGCCTTTTGGGAAAAAGGGCGGATTTTCTCTGAGCAAACGCCTGAAGTCACTTTTGGATGATGAATCAAGTGATGTGTCTGCAGTGTATGGCCATATATTTTCACACTTTTGGTCATTTGAAAAGGATGTAAGTTCATCAAGCCTTCATGGCTACGTACTGAACTCTAATCTGGGGTTTATCTTCATTTGTGCTATGTTTTGCAGGAGGCAAGAACAGACATGGACAAAGGCCTCAGACTGATGCGTGATCGTCTCAGCAAACCCAGCTTTGTCCATGAGTATCTCCTGCACCTGGCTATTATGTACAGAGTACTTAGGTGTGTGTTTGCCTTATTGATGTATGTACGTATGTAGACCCAGTGAGGCTCTAACTGCATGCTCACACACTATTTTGGCAGTGCCCTTACAATGCATTTGGAAATATGCACTTCTTATTCATGCATTTCTTGCATTACTGCAGTCTTTTCTTTGATTACATTGAATTGCCTTGCTGTGGTAGGGGAATTTTAGTTCTTGATTGACAGTATCTGTACAGTATTTCGAATTTTTCACGGAAATGGTGTGTACATCTTCATCCATGTTTCTACAAGTTACACCTTCATTATTTTTTAATATGAGAGATCTTTGCTACATACGTACATACATACGTATGTGGAATGAAAGATGATCTATGTAAGTAAATGGCGGGTAAAGAAGACTGCACTGAAGAAATGCATGTCATCAATTGCTGTTTAATTTGAGGTTGTAAGTAGGTGCCCAAGAGTTATGTACGGCCTAACGGGACGAGCACAAACGACATACAAGCAGCTGAAAGCCGAGGTGCGCAAAGGAATTTATGACAACATTGTCAAGGCTCTTCGTCAGCACTTCGAGCCAGATAGTCAGCAGGAACTCTACGCGGCAGAGTTTCAAACCAGGTGGAAGAAAAAGACAGAGAGCTGGGTCGATTTTGGAGACGATCTGTGCGCCCTAGCCGACAGGGCATTCCTGGACTTGGGGAATGACAGGAAGCAACAAGTCACGCTGCTACATTTCCTGGTGAACTTATCGAGCCCCCAGGTGGCGATTGGGGTACGCCAGAGAAAGCCCAAGACGGTGGAGGAAGTGGTGACTGCCACCTTGGAATTAGACTAGTACCTGACGCCTAGTAGTGGGACTGGTAGAGTGGCTCAGGTTGATGTGGAGGAACCCAACACCCAGGAGGCCATTGTCGTGGCTGTGAAGTCACAGCAGGATGCTATGCTGGACCTGATGTCCAAGTTAGTGGACCGGCTTGAGAGGCTGAAAGCCCAGGACTCAGACCCAGGTGATGAGGCAGCGGATCGACGTAGACCCTCTCAGGTATGGTATTGCAGCAAGATGGCAGTGGGTCCATGCTAAATCCGATCCAACAGAAGCAGCTACAACTGCTCAAAGACCACCGCAAAGCGTTCTCAGACGGAGCACATGATCATGGCCGGACTAACTGGGTCCAACACAACATTCACATGACGAACAGCCAACCCGTTCGCCAGGCCCCCCCGCAGGATCTCTGTGGTGTTGAGGGAGGAAGCACACAAGACCATCGGAGACGTGCTGGATAGAGGTGTCATATCACCATCCAATAGCCCATGGTCCTCACCAAACTGTGTGGACTACAGTAAGTTGAATGTGATAACCCAGAAGGACACCTATTCCCTTCCCAGAGTGGATGAGACGCCGGATACCCTCACGGGATTCTGATGGTTCAGCACGCTTGACTTAATCAGTGGTTACTGGCAGGTAGATCAGCGAAGCTGATAAGGACAAGATTGCTTTCTGTTCACTGGATGGCCTGTTTCAATTTAATGTGATGCCCTTCGGACTCTGTAATGCACCAGCAACTTTACAGCACCTCATGGATGCTGTGCTAGGTGGACTTCAGTGGGATCAATGCCAGGTCTATCTTGACGACATCATCGTACTCGGGAGGTCCTTTGAGAGTCACTTTAAGGCACTCTTGTTCTTGACCGTCTGGAGTAGGCAGGATTGTGGTTGAAGCCAGCCAAGTGCCACCTCTGCTGCAAGGTGAGCTATTTGGGCCACATTGTGTTGGAGCATGGGGTTGCAGTTGACTCTTTCAAAACTGAGAGGATTGCCACCTGGCCAGTGCCAGAGAGCACTCATGAAGTGCAACAGTTCATGGAATTGGCAAACTACTATCGACGTTTTATTCAAGACTTTGCCACCCTGGCGAGGACCCTGCACTGACTCACAGAGAAGGGAGCTAGCTTCCGATGGACGCCAGACTGCGAGCATGCTTTCTGTGAACTGAAACATCGCCCTACAGCTCTGTAGCATGGAAGACCAACGCTTGCTTCAGTTATGGGATCAGCTAGTAGTGGAGGATGGGGTCCTCTACCGCCAGTACATCAATGGTCATGCTTCACCGTCAGCCATCCTTTAGCTCATGGTTCTCCAAGCGACGAGGAGATCATCGGGCAGATCCATGGGGGAGATACTGGTGGTCACCTGGGAGCCAAGAAAACAGTGCACAAAATGAAGGAGCAGTACTATTGGCCAGGGCATTGGAACTATGTCAAACTCTTCTGCAAGACCTGTACAGCCTGCAACACCCAGAAAGGTACCACAGCTCGACCTTGTGTACCCCTGCAAAGTGTGCAAGCTGGTTATCCAATGCAGCTAGTAGCAATGGACATTGTGGGACCATTTCCAGAGAGCGAATCTAGAGGCAAGTTCCGTATTCTCTCTAAAAATTCGTCATTCTAAATATTTGTCACTCGCTAGAAACCTGTCCAAATGCATTCTAATTGCTGATGAATTTCTGGTTTCTAATATTCGTCACATCACTCTAATAATTCGCCAGACAGGAAGAGTATTCCAATATTTTGTCACAAGAGACGGCCTCTCGTTGCGCCGCAGTCTTTGTTCCTTGGTAGTTGTCTTTTTATGAGCTATAGACAAAAGTCAACTAGCAAGCATATATATTAAAAGGCTCCTCGTTGTGAACTTGAGAGAGAACTAATGCGAGATGGATGCGACTGCAGATTACCCGTTTTCCCCCTACCTGTCTGTTGTGGATGCTTCAGAGAGTTCAAAACCCGCCATTTCGTCTCGAGAAACGCCCCTAACAAAGCGTTCCAAGGTTTTGCCGCCTGCTCTAGTGTTTCGTCGAGATAATCTAAATATTTGTCCCCCTTGGCCATCTTGTTCATTCCAATTCTAATTGCGACCAATTGCAAGTGATGAATTTTTCTGGCGCAAGCTTCTGACAAATTTTTAGATAGAATGCGGTACATTCTAGTAGTCAGTGACTATTTTATCAAATGGGTAGAGTATACGGCATCGCAAACCAAGAGGCCTCCCCCATAGCCCAGACACTAGTGGATGAGTTCTTCTGTTGTTCTCTCCTCCCCGGCAGCTGCATTCAGATCAAGGCAGACAGTTTGAGTTTGAGGTGATTGCGCAGATCTGCAAGCTACTGGGGATCGTGAAATCTCGCACCAGTTCGTACCACACCCAGAGTGATAGTCAGGTTGAGCGATTCAATCATACCCTTTTGGACATGCTGGCCACCTCTGCGAAAGATCATCCTTGGTCTTATGAGCATCACCGGAAGGTAAGCATCATCGGAAAGTATGTTTTGTATACAACATGAGAGTACACGCCACGACTGGTTGCATCCCTTTCTATCTGCTTTTTGGGTGACAGGCTGTCTTACCTGTGGACCTTATGTTCTCCCCAGCCCAAAAGAGTGTGACCCCATCTGACTGTGCTGCCCATCTCAAGTACTCCTTGGCAGATGCCTATGAGCGTGTTCAGAAGTACACGGGAATGCAGCAGCAACATTAGAAAGAACAATACGATAGACATGTACATGGCCAGCTACATGGCATAGGAGAGTTGGTGTGGCTTCACCAGTCTGCAGTACCCCGAGGCTCCTCAAGGAAGTTGCACCACCCCTAGACAGGTCTGTATCGTGTTCTCAAGCAGCTGTCAAGACGTCAACTACAGGATCCAGCACATAGAGCACCCAAGGAAACAGATGGTCGTACACTTTGATCGGCTGAAGTCATGTCATTTGCCTGCCATGACTGAGGAAGGACATCAAGTGTCTAGTATTCCTCTGGATGAAGATGTGATCCCGTCTCCAACGCTCTTACCAGGAACCACCTTGGATATCATTCAAGATGAGCTTGAGGACACAGCTGGTAGTGCTACTCAACAACATCATTCCCCCACAACTTCTGGAGGCACCAGTCCCCACCATGTTCAAGATGCCGTGCCTGACACCCCACGGGGCTACCCAACCTGCGCTTGTCAGGGTCCCGACCGCTATGGCAATTTTGTGAGTCACTGAACCCGGGATGGTTTCTCATTGGACGGGGGCAGTGTAACAGTGCTGCTGTGACAGTGAATTAGTGCTGCTGCGACAATGTGTTATATATCCTTTTAGTAGCTGTTGAGTTAGTTCCTGTATTGCCATTTACACCTTACCTTGTTTAGTTCATTCGGAAGTAATCCTGCCAATTCCTGTAATCATGTACTTTCCTCATCAGGAAGCACTTTACGCACGCCGCTGTTTTGTAGCCTGTTACTCTTTGTTCACAGACACATACCTTTTCTTCTTATTGATTGGACATCGTATATATGTACTTGTATTGCTGAGACCTTCGGGTTTTGATCTGCTCATTTGATTTATGGTGCATGTACCGTTGGGACATTCGACGAGACTTTATGCACGAGTCAGGAACATGTTACATAACTTAAAGAGTTATGTACTGTGTATAATTGACAATCATGATGGAAATATACGTATTATATTATTGTACTAGAATATAAAAAATTTCCATTAAAAATTTCAAGGGATTTAGGAATGTCCAAAAAGCATAGAAATAAGTGGTGACATCTCAGTACTTTGACCCATCACATTTCTTTGAGGATAAGAAGTTCTAAATCCCCTAGAGTGCACTCAGGATCACTCTGCAAGGGATTTAGGACTACTGGTCCTCAAAGAAATGTGATGGTTCAAAGTACTGAGATGTCATCACTTGTTTCTATGTTTTTTCGGACATTCCTAACCCCCTTGAAATTTTTAATGGAAATTTTTTATATTCTAGTTTGTTTACTTTTTATATAGCTATACTGATGCACACAGGTTCTGTAGGGACTGTCTTTGTTTTTGCCTAATTGTAGCTATTTATGTTTAGCCATTAGCCATAGCTAGGTAGCTAGCTAATTTATTGAGAACATTTTTACTATTCAGCTAGCTATGCTGGGTTTAGCTTCGAGGTGCTGTGTATATACGACGTAGAAAAACGTTCCACTGTTCTGGCAAATGCTGGCTTACGAGACACGTATATTATTCTTATTCTTATTCTTATTCTTATTCTTATTCTTATTCTTATTCTTATCTTATTATTGTACATATTTGAGTGCACACGTGCAACATACAAAACAAGCACTAGGGATTGCTCCCCATGAGGCACTGTTCAGAAAAACACACACAAAAAAAGTTCACTGAGACACTACAAAGAATTAATTGTTGACTGTCACACAAATCTCTTCTTCCACATCTTTCTGATCGCCATCCCCACTCCTCTTTCCTTGCACGCGCCACCAAGATCATTGCCAACTTCCCATCCTCATCCACTGCTGGTTGTATATATACTATCCCGTAACAAAATGGCGGCATTGGGGTATGTTTATACATTAGGGAGACAAACTTCGCGTTCCCCAAACACTGTACGAGGCGGGATGCCACCAGCGCTGAGATCTTAGATACCTCCAGGCATCCTCGTGTATGACTGGGATTCGTAGGTGTCCTGTGCCAAGCGCTAGAAGCGCGCAAAAATTTGGTGGGAATAAGAATAAGAATAAGAATATGAAAAGATGTAACAAGCGACCTACGACGCTTTTCCCTTACGCGCACTCCAGGTTTCCATTGAGACTGTTGTCGTACTTAACATCTTGAAATAAACCTATTTATGGCCTTTAATTGTTCCAGTTCGCCACTGTTTCGCCAGTTCTGCTGACGTGCGCTAAAACATTAGATAGGAGCTGCCATTTTGAATCGGGGACATTCCAAAATAGACGTCACTACTGTGACGTCTGATAAACATATCTCGTAGTACATCTACGAGTACTCTGTACGTATACTATACAGTTATATATACAGCACATGCAGCAGGTTCAGTAGTTTGATAATGCACTAGGCAAGTATTGCAGTAAGTCCAACTGACTGAATGGACTATCATGTATTTTTGGTTTTCCCTGTTTGTTGTCAGTATGTTTTTCTTGGTGGTTAGTACAGTCCCCGCTCCCTACTCCCTGTAGCCTGCCAGTAGTGTACAAGGGCAATGACCAAGTGGAAGAATACTGGTCGGCGTTTCTGAGGAAAACAAAAGAGCTTCTGCGTAACCCTGAACAGCTAGCTGTACAAATCAGGAACTTTGTTGTAAAGTAAGGGGCGAGATATGAACAGTGTTTGTGTGTGCATATTCATTGGAGCATGCAGTTAACGTGTACTGAGTGTCAGTTTCACAACTGCTTGCATTGCAATAGCTGTGCAGAAGCAGCCTGTGTTGAGGTGCATACACACGTGTAAGATCTCATACAGGTTCATTGCTGTGTGACAATGATGAACTGGCAAGGTATTGAGCTTATAGCACAGCATTAACTTCAATGGGGTACAGAACGTTTCGTATTACAGCTGAAGAAGGTCCACGGACCGAAACGTTCTGTACCCCATTGAAGTTAATGCTGTGCTATAAGCTCAATACCTTGCCAGTTCACACGTGTAAGAGTTGCTTACAAGCGTACACAGGTGTACGACTTGCATACAAGGATTGACTCTGCGCTCTATCTCTCCATGTTTATTGCCTATACGTCTTGATCGTAAAGAATGTCGACTTTTGAACTAATCACCAAATAATAATTATGAACGATGAGGCAGAGGCTCTTACTGCCACATGCATGTGATATACGTATGCATAAGACATGGCATATATGTACGTAGAGGTGAAGCTTACATGTACGTATACAATAAAGTTGTGTCATTCATTTGCATGGCCCCTATCAGAGAGTGTGGTAGCACTCACTATGTGGGTATGACATAGATTGTTTAGTTTTCTCAATACATTGGTATAGGAGTACAATTCCAAAATACGCAGAATTAATATATGTAATACCTGTGTGTTACTGCCCTGTTTAAGTACTACGTGAGAATAATATAGCAGTTCATTCTGGATTTCTATCTCTCTGACAAATGCTTAAAAACATATGATGATGGCTCAGCGGTTGAGCCACTGATGATGACAGCTGCATAGCTGTCGAAATGTATGGCAATTATATTTTTCATCCTAGATCCTGGCTAGTGAAGTTTCTTTGCTACCTTTGCTTTTCTATTCCAGGAGTGACTTTGATGCCCGTGATTTGGGTGGGCAAAGCATCTCTTTCTTTGCCATGATGACCTTAGCCAGTCAGAAGCTGCTGAGTGCCGTGAAAGCAGTGAGCCCTCTGGGTGGCTTTGGACTGAAAATGCTGTGCGGTGAGCTCCTTCAGTTGCTGGTTTAGACTTGATTTATGCATGTTAGTGCACATCCTTATGAAATGTAGAGGCTACGTACTGTACATTGATATTCATCAGTTTTACACGTTAAAATCACCAACATACCATAATGGTATTTGATGTGCATACTCTTATAATTATTAGTAATCACTGTACATACTTCTATCCACACATGTACGCACTAATGTACTGGACTCCACAGTATTACATGCACATGTATGTATGCATACGATGTTCTTGCCTTGAATCATTTGTGTCTGTACCCTGCAGTTTATGTGAACCTGGCATTCAGCTGTCAGGTGACAGAGACAAAGGACCTTGTTGGTAGATGGAAGAGGTTCATTGGTGATGAGGTATTCTTTAGTTTCATCATATCTTTTACACATCATTGTGCCTAATAGACTGTTGGCATGGCTTACATACAGTATGAGGTAGATGGATTTGTATGTTTTCTTTGTACTTTCTGGACTCTGAGATGACAGTCAATGACTTGCCTGTGTACACTACTCTGGCACCGTATCCTCTGCTTTCTGCCCACCGTGATAATTGTGCAGCAGTGAGAAAGTAGGGTCTAGCAGAAAGTGTAAATGCCACCCCTCATCTTTGCCAATCAGCTTATGACTACTGATTTTCACACCTAGATGGGGATCCCAGTAACTTAATTTAAGGCACTTACTTGCAATGAGTGGCAGTTGATTTAGCTGTCTCGGGAAGGTGCAGCTACACGTGTTGAAAATATGTATGGTTGCTGTAGTACAAGCTCTCACGGAGGTGCTGCGAGCGACAGGCTAGTGACAGGCAGGCTTAAACTTGAAATGTGCTAATCAGTGCGGAGGAGCAGCTACGGCAAGAGCACTTTTCTACCAGCCTTTACCTGTTCCCACCAAATAAGTCCTGTTCAACTTGAAGGTCTGCCGGCTTGCACGAGATACCTACGGCTGTCAACATGCTTGAATATGATTCTTCCTTCTGTACTTTTCTGGGCTTCCATGAGGTGGAAGTAACGAGATGCTTCAGTAGAAGCCATCATCTGCCAAAACAACCCTCCGAATATTGGTAGACTGTATAAATACTGTACCAAGGGCACTTATCTACGAAGGTGTGGCATTTGTAGTACATTAACTGCTCACCCCTGCACAATTATTGCGGCGGGCAGGAAGTAGGGTATAGCAAGCCAGTGTTACACTAAGCCACAGTGTTGAGTTGATTGTGTATCATATCATGATTGCTGGAATTATATATATTGAGTATTCGTATGTTTACACTAGTAAGGAGAAACAGAATTAAATGGAAGCCAGAACCCACGAGTCTGGTATTATTATTACTAATAAACTCTGAATGCTAACAGCCTTTTGCCCCTTTCTCCCAATTGCATATGTCTGTCAATACGTACAGCATGAAATGTTGCTATTTGCAGATGTAAAGCAGGTTGTTTGATGCGTATGTGTAAAATTACTTACTACATAATGACTGCTGTTTAGCAGCATGGCTGCACCAGTAGAGAAATGAATTGCAAATGGCAGTACAGTAGATGTTGTTCAATTGCTGAGATTAATGCCACTTTCCAGTCCCTTCCTGCTGTTGCCCTGTGTACTTACCTAGGTACACGTGAATCTCTTGTTAACTGCTGGTTGCATTGTAGTTAGTCAACAGTTCCATGGTTTTATACACACTGCATAGAAATACGACAAGGTCAGCGTGACCCCAGAAGAGTTGAAAGGCATCAGTGCCGCAATCCATCTTGGCAGCAAATTGGACCTTCCACTTCAGATATGCTTCTCTGGTGTGGACCTTGCCAATATGTTGGTGGACCATAGCAAGCACTGTCATTTCACCCAGCTCAAGTAAGACGAGCAAATACTGCATATCCCTGCGCCTACTTGAATGTGCATGCTGTGTGTGTATATATATGTAGCTATTTATGCACTGTGCATCTTTCACTTCACCTATTGATTGTTAAATTGAATGCAGGATTGTGTAAATGTTTCAATGGGGCAAGATAGCTTCACGGCTGCCAATTTTGTGCATTAGCTACAACCTAGTCTTGTCCCCAGACCCTACGTATGTACATATGTAGGGTCTGAGAAGACTGGGTAGGAATACATGTCTGCAGAGCCAATCAGATTCTTCTTGGCAACGTATTACTAGCTACATCTGTCAGCAACATATCAGTATTGTTTAACTGGATAGTGCAGCAACATACGTATCAAACCTGTACACAAAGCACTCTAGCATGAATGTATGTAAGTAAATGCAGCTTTAGGGGTGGGACGAGTGCTAAATTTGGCTTCGAATATTCGTTCTACGTACATATTTGATGAATATTCGAATTACTGTATTGCAAAGTTGGGCATGCCTATTCTGCTTGTGGCTTATATATAATTATGTGCATTTAATAGTGTAATACAAACATTGTGGTTTATGAATCTACTGATAGACAAGTATGACGTGTATACGATTGGTTCCAGCTGAACCCAGCATTATTTTAGTCTCGTGAACCAGACCCACCCGTCCACCAGACATGTAACAAATAAATGGCCGACAGACGGGTGGGGTCTGGTTCACGAGACTAGCACTATCTATGGAGGAAGTAACAGTTCTGCTTGCAGTCTAAAAACGCTGATATCCTGGTGGTAAACCATTCCACTGAAAGGATTTGTGCTAGTGGGAGATTCTGGTTGGAAGCTTATCTATCCGCCATGTTCTGCTGAATTTATATGCCAAAGTATGTTTGTTCTATGCATGTGAAATAGTAAACGAATATTCAAATAGGCTTAAACATATTCGAATGTTGGATAACATTGAAATATACCAATGTCAAATATTCGTCCTACCCCTAAGCTGCTATACACACTTCTCCTTGTCACCCAGCTCATGTAGGGTGTATGGGGTGGTGGTTATGATCCAAGCGAGAAATCTTGTGACAAAAAGGGCATGCAAATTTGATCCTTGTAGCATGTGCTTTAGTAACCTTCAAAGGATTTGAGGGGAGTTACATTAGAACTATTTGTTAAGATCTACTTGTAGAGAAGCCTGCCTTTGGTCTGCTGTGGCGGGTCAACAACGGAGTTCCTTGATGCAACTTCAATGGCAATGTTTTCGCAACAGTGCTTCAACAAAGCACTTCTATTGCCAGCTATTTTGATGACAATAAGACTAACAGCAAAAGACAGCTCATGCCCATTGACCCAATGTTAGGGTGTTCTGTAGCAGAGAAGCCTGCCTCAGTGGGCTTCTCTGCTACAGTGTTTCCATTGTTAAATTTTCAGACCCACTCTTCCGTGGCAGCACTTGCTTCTGTTGGGAATATGATCTCAGTCATTGTTTGTCGCAGTGTTAGCAGGTGCCAAATTAATAACAATTGTTCCGCAGTCTGCCCTGCCATCTAAAAAGGCAAGATATATAGATGTCACTAGTTTCAATCGTTCTTCTTTACAGTATGTAGAACCCCTAACAGCCACGGTGACCTGATCAGTGCGTGGATGTGTGGTGGTGGGGAGGTGGTGGGGTGAGGATGTAGTTTCAAACCATTGGAAGGAGAAGGCCGGTGTCAAGGTTCATGTTCGATATGGATTTTCTAATTTGAATGGCTTCCACAGTCTTTCTCTGCCGGAACCCTTTACTTTGTCTTTGGACTGTGGCGCCTTCGCAGTTGATGCAGTGGTTGGTCTTCTGAGCATTAATTGCAATACTGTTCTTGGGGTCTCCTCCTCTTACTGCTTGTCTGTGCTCACTCAGTCTGACTTTCAGTGTTCTCTTGGTTTCTCCGATGTACACCTCCAGGCAATCCTTACAGGGAAGGAATCTCATACACCATTCTTCACTGTTTCTGTTCTGGGGTTCTGTTCTTCACTTGCATCAGTTCTCTATTCAGAGTCTTCATTGGTCTGAAGACAGGCTTTACTCCCAGAGGGGCACAGGCCTATTCGATCTCCTCACTGACACCCTTGGTGTAAGGCGTGCACTATGATACGGAGGCTGCTGGGAGAGGCGATGGGTGGGTTATTGAGTATTTTTCACCAAGGTTTCTAGGAACTCATTCGCCTGGAGCACCTGATTTAGGTGGCCCATTTCCTGCTGTATCTTTATGGGATGGCAGATATTGCATTCTCTGTCCCTCATGCACCTACCATTCTGGTCCTCGAGTGGTGTGTGTATGTACCTTTCGATTTGGGTGGGATATTTTGGCAACTCTTGGCATGAGCCCAACAGCAAGGACACTGTGACCTGACATATAGCGTCTGGCCAGCATGATCAGTGACAAGAGCAAGCAGCAATACAATATCAGGTGGCATTGATCAGATGTCAGATCAGCTTCTCACTGGCTGTTCTAACCAGCCATAATGCATGCATGTTGTTGAGGGGCTGGAATAGTATAATATTATTTGTAAAATGACATATCCATGGGTTGCCCTAAGGACTTACTGTAGTGATGGGGTATTTAATTGAAATTACAATTATGTTGCTTTTGTTTCTAACTTTTGCTGAGATGTGTCAGTTGGACTTTTGTACATGTGCAGCGTTGTGCATAATGTTTTACGACATACGTACATTGTCAGCTCTGTCTCCCTGGTATTGCATATACAATTCTTCATTGCTGCACAGGGAGCTTATTGATGTAATGGCTGGTAGCCTTTTCCAAGACAAGGCTCAACTTGTGAAGTTCATTCGCCATTCGCACACCATCTGCTTCGTCCGGAACAACAAGTCAGCATATAAATTACTAGATAGCATGAGCGCCAGCAAAAACAATGCAGAGAGAACCTTGGAGGAGGTAGGTATGAATGGATTCTGTTGTGCTTTGAGTTTGAGTAATGTGGTTTGCAATGATTAAGAGTATCGTTTTTTGTGCAGGGTGTGCAATTTCTGTTTGTAGCTGTTCGCAACTTTGAGGATTCTGACAGTTCAGAAAATGAGACACTCTTCATCTCCTCCCTTTGTCTATGGTGGGGGAGCATGATAGATGCCACTTTGATCCGCCACCCTGAAGCCATGTGCAAAGCAGTGAAGGACCTAGCCAATGAATTGAAGGGTGAAAATCTGTCAAGGATAAGGAGTGGCTTGAGGGAAAAGGTGTGTGCATGTGTGTGTCTGTGCTTATTCAGGTGGAGGTGTATGAGTGTGCATATGTGTCTATGTACGACATGCCTTCAGATTTTTAAGTACGGTCAATATTACCTGTGCAGTAAGCAATATACGTATGTACGTACATACGCACCTAATCTTACGTTGCAGTTTGTAAGAAGGTTTGAAGAAGAAATGAAGATCATGACTCTCAGTCAGTTTGTGGTGTACCTGAAGTCCTTGACCATTATCCGCAGTGAGGTATGTACAGCTGCACATGCATGGATATAGTATACATACAGTATGGTACAGGTGTCTCAATGGTAATATGTACATCGTGCATTGCACCTTGGTTGATTACTGCATTGGCACACATTGCATCACCAGGTTGTTCAGAAGTATTTGGAAGGTTTCCAAAACAGACGGCCCAGGGTTGGCGACCCACTCGAGAAAGATTTCAGTCAACTTCTTCAGACCTTCTTTGGAAAGTGAGTGGTAAATTCATACCATTAAGTGTAAATAGTTGGCCTGAGGGCTACCTCACAAATGCCTGAGTGTGCTGAGTATATGATTATAGTCTAAAGTGGCAGAGGCACCAGTAACAAGTATTTCGAGTTAAAAAAACTCACGGGACACAGATGGGGTGCCCCAAACTCGAACTACTTGCTAGCAATGGTGTCCACATTTGTCATGCCATTTAGCATCCCTCTAAGTCCTAGAATGACCCCAGGATGCACCATGCAGATGTAGCATGAATGCATCAGGGTTTTAAATACAAACCAAGAAGCTGTGCCTAAACATACACACTCATTGGAAAGTTGGCAATTGCATGGGAAAGTGCATTAAGTGTTTGGATGCTTTGCACAGGATAAGAGCCCTGCAATTACACAGCTTCATGCACTTTGATACCCAACTGTTTATCGCGGGTGAAGGAAGGTGATCCCCACAGAAATAGCGTGCAAACACTGTCACGGAATTAGCAACTGAATTACCAACTGCTGCACTGGCATAAGGCAGCCAAAAGTACACATGCTTAAATACAAAAAGGTACAGGAAGCATAAGGCACACACTAATAGAAAGGAAAAGTGAATAGTCAGCAATGTTGACAGTCACATGACAAACACTAGGAAGTACAAACTAAGATAAACTCCATGTGACTTTACATAGAAGCCAAAATAGCAAACACTGAAGCCATTGTAAAGTACAACATTGTGTGTCTGTGTGTACTGCACGCCACATGTTTTAACCCAGCTAGCTAGCTAGCTATTCAGTTGCCTTGCCCTGAATAATGCCATCTAGACAAACTGATAGCTGCTGTCCAAAATCTAAAATCTCACACCGAAGCTAGCAGCTGAAGCAGTGGTCTTCGTGTTACATGCAGAACCATGCGAGAACGTTAATAAAATGGCCGTTCAGCCTCGCTAACATTTGAGCTGTAACCCGAAAGCAAGACTTACTAGGCATACGCATAGCGCATAAGACATGCCTCGCGTACAAATGATCGAGTTATATATGCCGCTTTACCTATTGTCTCGCCGTCGCTTTGTCTCTTGTCTAGTTTTCTTGCTAACAATGGTAATGGTAGACTGTCCGGTCCTTAGCCGGCTATTTCGTGCACCAGCAGAGTGTTATCCAGCATTTGTAGAGATTGTGAGCTCTGAGTGTGAATCTGCGGACGATACGGACGCTTAACAGCTGGCCACTGCGCATTGAACCAGCCCACAGCAGAGTGTGGGAGGAGGGAGTGTGTTTGCTATGGCGAAATCCAATCGACTGGCTGCGGACCTCCTGCGGACGAAACGCGCAGAGCGGAGGAAACTGAAGAGCGTGCTATGCGGCTGCAGAGCTATATACCGCAAGGTGCAGCCATCATCAAAGCTTGCACAACTGCAGCACCCGCTTGCGTAGTTTGCCCATTTCTGCCATCGCCGTTCGCGTTGCGGACATACATATAATATATAAAATGAGAAAATGTCCACCAAGGGAGAATTACCTACTTGATTGAAGAATTAAATCTCGGTCCTCACATATATATGGCAGAGCGCTCACCTCTTCGGCCAGTTCTGATTGTCCTAATAATTCTCCTACCACTGAGCCTCTCTTCCACAACGGGCGCCATGCCAGGCAGGATTACATCGGCCCCCTGCGCTGTCTGTGGACGAACTATCCAAGTCCGTCTTGACGGGAAGATGAAAACCCACGGCCCCCAGGCCCATCGCTGTCCTGGGTCCGGAGAACTGCCTGCCAACACTGGTTCAATATCGCCACCAGGGCCGAACTCTTCGACTGCGTCCCTCTCGCCCCAAGCAACGTGGAAGGGGCCTCTCCAACAGGATACCACACCATCAGTAGGACCCACATCTCCACCTTCAATCAATCCCGGTTGTTTTAATGGTAGAATCCTCAAACGAATCCCTAGGGCCTCCAGACTGCAGTTAGCCCAGAAGCTGACATCCATCCTGAAGACCATCAACACCCAGAACGACATAGAATCCTGGGAGCGCCTTATCCTCTTCCCCAGGAGATGCCTTGCTGCTCCCAAGAGGGGGGGGCCACAGACGAAACCTTGCCTCTATAATCAATCAGGCCATTCAAGACGAGGCTGACCCACCCTTAGCCTTACCCCAGAGAAGCGGAGTCCAAAACAATTTACCTCACCCAACAATCTTGCCGTTAGGGTTTCAGCCAAGCTTGAAGAGGGGGACTTCAAGGGGGCTGTTCGCTTAGCGAGCTCAGCGGAGTCCTTATGCATCCCAGATGAAAGTTCCCTTATCCAGCTAAGCAAGAAGCACCCTCCAGCACACCTGGGTTCTACTTTTCCTGCTGCTCCGTTGCTGCAAGACACCATAGTGGTTAGTCCCACCGAAGTTAAGAAGGCAGTTATGTCCTTCCCTGCAGGGTCTGCAGGGGGGCCTGATGGGCTGCTTCCTCAACATCTCAAGGACCTCGTCTCCCCCACCCTAGGAGAAGTCGGAGCCTCCTTCGTCGAGGCCTTGGCTTCCTTTGTCTGCAAGGTAATTTCAGGCAATGTTCCCCACCCCGTCGCTCCATTTTTCTTTGGGGCCAGACTTCTTGGCCTCAACAAACCGGATGGGGGTGTTAGATCCATTGCTGTGGGATGTACTCTCTGCTGGCTGGCGGCCAAGTGCCTGGGGAACTCAGTTTTTGAAGAAATGGGCTCCCTGCTCTTCCCCCTTCAAGTGGGCTATGGCACCAGGTTGGGAGCAGAGGGTGCTGTTCATGCTGCCAGAGCATACCTCGCCCTACTGCACCCGAGGAACCTGATGTTGAAGTTGGACTTTCAAAACGCCTTCAACTCCATCAGAAGGGACGTCATCCTCAAGGAGGTTCTTGTCAAGGCTCCCAAGGTGTATCTTCTCGCTTACTCTGCCTACAGATTTCCATCCTTCCTATTTTATGGAAGTAGCACCATCTTATCTGCTGAGGGCGTGGAGCAGGGAGACCCCCTAGGGCCACTCCTTTTCTGCCTGGGGATCCATGACCTAATCTCCTCCCTCCAGTCACAATTTAGAGTGTTCTATCTGGATGACGGGACCCTAGGAGGTACACTGGACGAGGTCGATGCAGACCTGGCCCTTATCGAGAGCCAGGCCCCTCTCCTTGGCCTGATCCTGAATCAGGCTAAGTCGGAAGTTATCTGCGCGAACAAGGATACATTGCCCTCAATTTTGACCTCCTTTCCCACCCTCCACCCCTTCGACCCAAGCATGCCATCCTCCTGGGATCACCAATAGGGGGCATCGAAGCCATCGAGGACACCATCAAGGCCAAGGTCGCTGATTTGCAGAGGATGGGTGAACGTCTGCCTCTACTCGAGGCTCACGATTCTCTGTGCTTACTCCGGAGGACTTTTGCCATCCCAAAGCTCTTGTACATCCTGAGAACTGCCCCCTGTTTTCTGTCACCCCCATTAGACCACTTTGATGGTCTCCAGAGATCTCTGATTGAATCCATCTGCAACATCCAGCTAAGCGATGCCAGCTGGCTACAGGCATCCCTACCCATCAACAGCGGAGGTCTGGGAATCAGGAGCACTGCTATGCTGGCACCGTCAGCCTTCTTGGCTTCAGCTGCTGGCAGTGCTCCCATCTCACAGGCCATCCTACCCGCAGGCATGACCCCTTCCCTTCCATCCATCCAGGCCCAGGCTCTGGTCAATAGGGGAAAATGGGTGGACCAGTCTGTCTACCCGCCACAGGTATGGGCGCCACCAAACAGAAGACCTGGGACTCATTAGTTGTTGAGAGTTGCTTCTCTCGCCTGCTCAACCAGCAAGCAGCTAACCCCAGGGAAAGAGCTCGGTTGCAGGCTTGCAGTCAAAAAGAATCAGGTGCATGGCTCACCGCTCCACCAATCAGCTCCCTCGGACTGCGGATGTGCAATGCGACTAGTCTTCGATTGAGTGCTCATTTATGTGCTCCCCATGACTGCACCCATTGTGGAAGGCGGGTGGACAAAACAGGGCTACATGGCTTGAGTTGTCGCAGGAGCACAGGGAGACTCCCCCGTCACAACCAGTTGAATGCCATCATTAAGCAGTCTCTCGCTAGTGCCAACATACCATCAGTACTAGAACCACAAGGACTGTCCCGCACTGATGGTAAACGCCCCGACAGAATGACTATCACCCCTTGGGCCCAAGGTCGCCTCCTCATCTGGGATGCCACATGTTGGGACACAATGGCAGCTTCCAACATCCATATAGCCATATCAGGCCCAGGACGGGTGGCTGACATGGCCGCGAGAAGAAAGAGGGAAACCTACCGGGAAATCTCGTACAACCATCACTTTGTCCCAGCCGCTGTGGAGACCATGGGATCTTTTGGGGAGGACACGATTGCTTTCCTTCACCAAGTGGCATCACGCATCCAGGCAATTTCAAAGGACCCTCTAGAGTATCTTAAATTGTGCCAAAGGTTTAGTGTTTGCATTCAGAACTTCAATAGGTTGCTGTACTTTGGTTTGACATAATAATTGCCTAGATCAGTAGTTGATAGTTTTAAAATACTGTATACCGTATGGCCAGAAATTTTGGCGGGGAATTTATTTTGGCGGATTGGCGGTTTTGAGAGCAATCCGCCAATATTTCATCCGCCAAAAACTTCACAGTATGATGTCATCATTATTGCGACATCATAGCTTGTGTGCTAGGCTACAGCTAGACGCGCCAGTCTAATTGTCGGCACGGAGTTTACCATTGAAAGCTGCGTACGGGGACATTGCTTCTCCAAAGAGTTTTGTACACCGAAGGAAAGAGGTGACTTGTCTGTCAACGCGAGGAAGGCGATCCAAACGACGTGTACACGGTCACTGTAAAGACTGACGGGACGAAAACAGTTCAGAGTAAGCATAACAACGATTTGTTAAGTTCTCAGTTGCATTTAATCACCGATTTCGTCCTAACTCAGCGGAAACTAGCTTACGGCCCGGTTAAATTCCCAGCGCGTTCGATTAGCCATTTTGCTATGAATATCATTATGGCTAAGACTGGCTCAACCGCCAAAGTAAATTCCGCCAAATGACATATTTTCAGCAATCCGCCAAAATATCTTCCCGCCAAAATATTTAGCAATGACACCACTGTATCTATATATATATTTATTGTATGTTGCCATGGCAACATCGAAAAGATGAAAGGGTTGAATCGTGACACGAACCTGAATGTTACTTATCATTCAAAAGAGTTCATTAATAGCTACGCCCTTTAGTGGATCAGTTTCAGGTGAAGGCTGTGGTGTAGATGGCAGTGCCTCGTGAAGTTAACTGACGTTTGTGGCCTCTCCTGTCTGATGTATCGCTGCAGTCCACACAGAATTAGCTGGATACTCCGCGGTGGATACTGGGTTTTGACAGTCTTTTGTCAGATTTCCATCACAAATTTACACACACAGCGCGTCTCTGTTGTCAGTCAGCAGGCTCATTTCGGTAAGGTTTGTCTCATCTATACGCTCCCTGCGTGCCTTGCCCACTCACTGTAGGTTTTCAGGGCTCAGCAGTTTGATACCGTGTTCTTTGACTGAAATCCTTTAGCCAGGTCCTCGAAGTCGTTATCACTACGAGAGAAGTCGAAACGGTCGTCAGAAGTAGTTGCTGAATACTTTCTTTTCTTCGACAACGAGCGCTGCCCCTAGCTTGAGCCATTCTTGGTCGACCAGGGCTACGTTAGCGACAAAACGTTCGAAAGATTGGCGAATTTCGAACGGCGAATGAGCGACGTTTCTTTTGAGCGTTCGTAACAATAAGCCAATTATAGTACACTAAGCTGGGCGATATGCATTTTATTTCACTCGCCCTGGGGCGCTTCGCGCCCTCGGGCATCGTGAAATAAAATGCATACCGACCAGCTTAGTGTACTATAATTATAACATATAATCAAAAAAATATATACATATATATAATATATATATATATGTTATAATTATAGTACACTAAGCGGGGCGACATGCATTTTATTTCACAATGCACAAGGGCGCGAAGCGCCCAAGGGCGAGCGAAATAAGAAGCATGTCACCCTGCTTAGTGTACTATAATTGGCTTATTGTTTTGAACGCTCAAAAGAAACGTCACTCATTCGACGTTCGAATTTGCCGATCTTTCGAACGTTTCGTCGCTAACGTCGCCCTCGTCGACCAAGAATGGCTGAAGCTACGGGTATCCGCTCTTTGTCGAAGAAAAGAAAGCATTCAGCAACTACTTCTGACGACCGTTTCGACTTCTCTCGTAGTGATGACGACTTCGAGGAACTGGCTAAAGGATTTCAGCCAAAGAACACCAAGGTATCAAACTGCTGGGCCCTAAATCTACAGCGAGTGGGCTAAGGCACACAGAGAACATATGGATGAGTCGAACCTTACCGAAATGAGCCTGCTGACTGACAACAGAGACGCGCTGTGTGAAGAATTGTGCAAATTTGTGGTGGAAATCAGAAAGACTGACAAAACCCAGTATCCACCGCGGAGCATCCAGCTAATTCTGTGTGGACTGCAGCGATACATCAGACAGGAGAATCCGCAAACGCGAGTTAACTTCACGCGTGACCCAGAGTTTCAGAAACTTCGAAATTTGTGGCAGTAATAAGGAGCAAATGCAATCTGGCATGCTGACAAATTGATATAATATTATAGTAGCTACGACAGTTATGTCTACTAGACAGGAAGAACAACAAACTCTAAAGTACAGTTATCATAGTGGAGCAAAGCGATTGGCTGTAAATAAAAGCCCAGGGCTCCTGGCCAATTTATCAACCAGCTAGCCATGTTATATACATGTCACGATTCAACCCTTTCATCTTTTCGACGTTGCCATGGCATCATACAATAAATATATATACATAGCCAAATCTCAAATAGAACACGATCATTGGCCTCGCTTCGCTCGCTCACGCTCGCCACTCGGCAATTAAAGCTTCTAAGCAACATCAGCCTTCTTGAAACACTTTGTGAGCAACTTGCCTTCGTTTGGTAAAGGGAGAAATGGTAACAAAGGCGATTTCTAAGTGGGTGAACAGAAGCCTCCGGGGCGGCCATTTTGTTATCGGACCTGCTCTTTTTCCGGCTGTTTCGTCCTGCGCAGGCTTTGCGCTGGCTTAGTATTACGAAGAAGTGTTCTGGAATACTTCACACTCGATTGAATGGCTGCGCAAGTGAGGACAAAGCGAATAATAGCTTAGTAAAGTCAACGAACCCCACGGCACCGCCATCTTGACAGATATATATTAGTTAACACGGACGCGAGGGCGCTGGCTTATTTATTGCACGAGGGCGCGAAGCGCCCGAGAGCTATAAATGAGCTAAGCGCCCAAGCGTCCATGCTATAACTAGTCTCGTTCCCAGCCCCACTTCCGCAAAAGTGGCTGCCGCCTGCGAAAGATGGGTCTGGCACATTTCGCCGCATTTCTTGGTCTTGCTGACTCAGCATTACCAGGATTCTGGTTGGCCAATCAGATTGCTCGAAAATATTATATTATAAATAGTATTAGTATAATAATAATAATTGTGAGCACCGATTGATGTATGAGCATCGGCATCGCTGGCACTCGGCACAGAATGGAGGGATGTGTAACTTTTCAGTTCCTCGTCTTGGTATCACGGTAGAAGCGTCCCTCATGGAGCAGGTAATATGTAACAGCGTACAGGAGCTAGAGTACAACAGGCCTAGGCCTGATCAACTGGAAGCAGTGCTGCAATTTGTAGCGAGCTTTTGCATACGCAGCATGTCACTTCGACAGGTTCCATAGCCACGTTCCGCACGTGCTGCAGTACATAGGTATTAGCGCCACATACTCGCTCAAGCGGTGCTCACAATTATTATTATTATTATACTAATACTATTTATAATATAATATTTTTGAGCAATCTGATTGGCCAACCAGGATTCTGGTAATGCTGAGTCAGCAAGACCAAGAAATGCGGCGAAATGTGCCAGACCCATCTTTCGCGGGCGGCAGCCATTTTTGCGGAAGTGGGGCTGGGAACGAGACTATGCTATAACTGACTTGTTGTAATTTTAACGATTTATAGCAGAGCCGAAACCCTCGCTATTGAACGAAATAGACTAACGTTGCCAGCGATACTAGTTAGGACCCTATTCTGTCTGAAAGGTACAGATATGACTATGCACGCAGCGAATACAACGGAGGCCCTCCCCTGGTTCTTGACGACGACTTTGAGCAGATGTCGAAGCGCTACACGCCGAAGAACACCGAAGCCAGTATCTCGTGAGCACTAAAGGCGTTTCAGTCAGGAGTGGATGAAGGTGAAAGAGCGCTGCCTGGCTTTCTGCAAAGACTGAAGACATGTTTGAAGCAGTAAAATCATTTAGATACTTTCTTAACCGTAGACATCAATTGTTTTCAGCTGACATTAGTGTTTATTCATGATGAGTTTGTAGGTACTTCCAGCTGCAGCTTATGAGAAAGTAAACAACAAGTCTGAAGTAGACAAAACTGTTTGTACACATCTGGAAAATGATTGGTCTAATCCATATTGTTATTGGTTCATTTCATGTTTGTTATGTCTACAGGGGGGCTCTTGCACACCGAAGTGTGCATTGGACTTGATATTGCACACTTCCCGTCTTTGATGTATGGCTTCATCATGCAACAAATATATATACGGAAGTTAACGAAGTTGAGTAGGGTTAATGTCAGGGATATGGAGCTCCTGCGCCACCTTAGCCAGGGCCTTGGCCAGCCAGTGGGGACGCGGTCACCATGGCCACTGCACGACGCGTGCAACACCGTATCCGCGCGCCCACGCACAAGTCACGCCCACGGCACATGCGCACTGTGTTCCTCATGGTGCTAGACTCAAGTGGGGTGAAAGCCTGTGCAGCGACCAGCGAATTTTTGTTTGTTTATTTGTTTGTTTCAGCATGTGCGGACGTGTCTTTCCATGGCAGAGACTCCCGTAGGACTTTCGACGGCCATCACCCCGCCACAAGGTAAATGTCGGACAAGGCTCGTAGCAAGGGCACACCAGGGAGGCACGGAGCCGGGCCCAGCGGGCCCGCTCTAGATATAGTCACTTAGTAGGTGTCTATCCCTGACGGGGGCGGGCACCGCCAACCCTCTTGAGGCCCAGCGGGCTTTGCTCATCCTCTTTCCACCCAGCAGGCTTGGCCAACCTTGTCTATGCCCAGCGGGCGTTGCTAACTCTGCCTAGCTTCGTCTAGTGGGTGCTGCCAACCTTGCTTAGCTATGCCCAGACGGCGCTGCTAACTCTTCATACGCCCAGCGGGCACGACTAACCCTGCCCAGGCCTAGTAGGCTCTGCTAATCTTGTCTACACTCAGCGGGCACTGTCAATCTTGTCTATGCCGAGGGCACGACAAATGCCGCCCCCGGGCAGCAGGCACTGCTAGCCCATGCTATTTCCTGGAGGCGGGGACGGCCATGCCTGCAGTAACACTAGCAATTACGGTATCCCCAGCCACCTATATGTCAGGGGTATGGGGTTATGTCGCACCGTGTGCACAGTTCCCCTTGAATCCCGACCTAGGTGCGGACCCGCCGGAGGCAGGCACCCTCTCAGGTGCTCCTGCAGCCATCCCAGGTTGGCTAGGGACGGTCTCAGCCTCGTTAACCCCCCAAATGGACAGCAAAGCCACCATCCGCAGGACCCCGGCCGGAGACACCATGACCCCGGCAGGTACAGCAACCCCAGAATCCACAGCCGCCGAGCAACCCAAGGGGGATTGGTCGACTATGGCGGACTCTGGGCCGTTCATCTTGCTCACATCAGCCTGCCCCCGATTCTAGCACATCTTGTCTCTGCCATCAAGGAGGGCAAGTATATTGACCGCGGGGACCTGTTGCCGGAGGGGTTGGCCGAGGTGTTCGACCGCACCCAAGATGGCAAGGATGATAAACGCAAAAAGAAAAGTTTCCCATTGCTACTCCAATGGAATGGGGGCTGGCATTTGCCACTTATGCCACCGTGGCAGCGCATTTCCATCCCAGCTGCGCCCCACCCTTGCTTGGATACATGGCCATCATCTTTTGCCTGGCGCCCGAGGTGCGCAGCACAGCGTGGGCCCATTATAACCAGGCTTTTCGGCAGGTTGCAGCACTTAACCCGGCAACCCGATGGGATTGCCGCCAGCCCGATGGGATTGCCGCCAGCCCGATATCTGGCTTGCAGCCTTGGTGGAGCCTTATTCTCCAACCGAAGCTTCACTGACACCAGCCAAGACGAGCGAGATCACTGGGAACCCGATCTCCAAAAGTGACATTTGTCATCACAAATGGAATCGCGGAGAATGCACCATGCACAACTGCCGCCTGAAGCACATTTGCCTGGACTGTCAGGTGGCTGGCCACATGGGGAAGGACTGCTTCCTGATACATCCGCCGGCCCACCGGCCTCCTCCATCTTGAGGGCCACATCTGGCCATTGGGGAGATCTGGGCCCGTGCTTGCCTAGGGTAATAGTCTAGGACTAGGTAGGACGTAGGGGGTTAGGACCGGGTAACATTTAGGCCAGAACCTGTTGAGGCATGCTGGGGATGTATTGGACTTGTGAATGAAGTTATTAACACGGGTCGCAACAATGTGACTCCACGCCCGGGCCGGGAGACGGGCAGCATAGCAGAGGACTAGACCGGCCCAAGCGACCGCACATATACTTAGGCCGGCTGTCATGACGGCCTTCAGTCACACGCTATAAATATAACTATACACAAGCAAGTTGAGATCATGG
Organism: Aplysina aerophoba; assembly: GCA_949841015.1. NCBI lineage: Eukaryota > Metazoa > Porifera > Demospongiae > Verongiida > Aplysinidae > Aplysina > Aplysina aerophoba. The sequence continues at coordinate 4,535,721 of OX465051.1, read as the reverse complement.
CCCCGTCCTCCTCCCAGGGCACCCCTCAGGGAGGTCCCTCGACCAGTCTCAACATCTCAATGCATGGCGTCGGTGTTGGCATGGCAGTTCTGCCAGCTACAGGCTCCTGTGACACACATCACACCTCCCACGGGAGACTGCCACAGGGCCATCTTGAAGGCACCCATCGCCACCCCTCGGCAAGCTGATGCCTGGGAGAAGACCCTGAAGGACCACCCTGACCGGGAGTGAACAGAGTCCCTCCTTAGATGAATGCGCCAGGGCTTTCGCATTAGACTTCGGAACAGCGCCCACTGCCACACCTCAGCCTCCAACTCCCCATCCACCCTCGAGCAGAGCGCACAGGTCACCAGCTTCATCAATGAACAGTTAGCCCAAGGCTTCATGATGGAACCCATTGATAACCAAGAGGAGGGGGCAGGTATAATTACCAGCCCTCTAGCAGCCATCCCTAAGAAAGCTACCGGTCGCTGGCGCATCATAGTCAACTTGTCTCACCCGGAGAAGGCCAGTGTCAATGACAACCTCAGACGGGAACTGACGCACGTGGCTTATTCTTTTGTGGAGGATGCCACCCTCCTTCTCGGCCACTTGGGGCAGAACACCCTCATGGCCAAGATTGACATCCAGGATGCCTATAGAATCATACCAATCCACCCAACAGACAGGTGGTTCCTCGGAATCCAATGGCTGGGACAGACCTACATGGACAAACAGCTACCATTTGGCCTGGCATCAGCTCTGGCTATATTCAGCGCTGTGGCGGAGGCACTGGAGTGGGTGCTACAACAGCGCGGGGTGTGCCACGTAGTGCACTACCTGGACGACTTCTTACTGTTGGGGACTCCTGCCTCACCTGAGTGTCAGCAGGCCCTAGACACAACCACCGCAACATGCCAGGAACTGGGCGCCCCCCTGGCACTGGAGAAAATCTATGGGCCATCCACATCACTGTCCTTCCTGGGGGTTATCCTGGACACGGCTACGATGTCGGTCCAACTGCCCGAAGACAAGCTCAGTTCCCTTCGAGCTCTCCTGGACCGGTTCCTCTGTAGAAAAACGGTACAGGACCAGCGCTCCCTGCAGTCTTTGGTGGGACACCTAGTCCATGCCACCAAGGTCCTCCCCCTGGGCAAGGCATTCCTGATTTATGATCCAAAACATGCTCGTCCCCGGCCAGATACGCAGGCTCATTCTCGAGGCTCGGGCTGACTTGGCCTGGTGGCACCAACAGTGTGCACAATGGTCGAGAACCTCAGTCTCTCAATTCCTGCTATTGCAGCAACCTGCTCAGCACCTATACACAGATGCCTCCGGGTCATGGGGCGCGGGAGCGCTGGCATATCCAAATTGGTTGCAGATCCAGTGGCAAGGGGGCCTCCCAGTGCCATCTATAGCTTTTAAAGAGCTGTTGCCCATAGTGGTGGCAGCCGCTGTGTGGGGCCACAGGTGGCAGGGAATGTACATACTATGTAATTCTGATAACACTGCCGCAGTGGCCCAGGTAAATACCCTCCACGCACGGGATAGCCCCACAGCGCACTTACTCTGATGCTTGGCCTTTTTCCAGGCCCAAGCAGACTGCCACATTCGGGCGGTCCACATTCCAGGGCGTCTTAACATCAACGCACACGATTTGTCCCGAAACAGGGCACATGCAGTGCGGCAACGCCTTTCGCATTTGTCCCCTCAACCCACACAGGCCCCCCCCAGAGTTGCTGGACCTCCTGCTCCAAGGTCCCACAACCTGGGCATTGGAGGCCTGGAGGCGACAGTTGATCTCTTTTTGGAGGCGGGCTTAGCTGAAAACTCTAAGAAAGTATATCAGGCAGGCTGGCGAAAGTACCTATCATTTCGCCACTCCTTTACTCTTCCCCCTACCCCAATAACCCAAGAGAACGCCACCCTGTTTGTTGCCTTTCTAGGTACAGAGGGGAAGGTATGCTCAACGATAGAGTCTTACTTGGCCGCACTGCGTTTTGCCCGACTCAGGACGGACCCCACAGCCCCCATGGTCTCCTTCCATTCGCCACACATGAATACCCTCCTCAGGGGTATCAAGTGTGCTCGCAGTCAGACGGGTCAACCAAGGATGGTCAGGCTGCCAGTTACAGGGGCCCTCGCACAACAGTCTCAGAGTTTCAGCAGCAGGCTGCTATGGGCAGCATGCTGTGTGGGCTTCTTCGGGTTCCTGCAGTGCGGGGAATTCCTCATACCAGACGATGGCACATTCACTCCGGAGACCCACCTTGCACTAGACGACATCCTCTTCACAGAACACAGAGGGATGCCGGCATTCCACCCTAATATAAAGGCGTCCAAGACAGACCAATTCCGTGATGGGGCGGTGGTGGTGCTGGCAGCAATCTGATCTGACATTTGCCCAGTTCAGGCCCTCTTGGACTACCTAGGACAACGGGGTAGCCGCCCCAGCCCACTCTTTGTGACCAGAACCCAGCAACCCTTACACAGGCGTAGCTTTGTCGCCCAGGTACAGCAGGCTCTCTGGCAGGCCGGCATTGACGGTAGCAGGTTCAATGGCCACAGCTTCCGGATAGGGGCGGCAACAACAGCCAGCGCTGCAGGGATCCCCGAGACTATCATTCAACGCCTTGGCAGATGGCGGAGCTCTGCCTACCAGGGGTACATTCGTCCCAACCTAGACGACCTTGTGTCAGTCTCCAGACAATTTGCACATGCCCCGTAGCTCTGCTGTAAGACTCAAGGGGTACTAGATCCCACACAGGGAGACATGATGGTGCTATTGTTAATTAGTGTGAGACAATGTCTGCATGATTCACAGGACGGGATCAACCCGGCATGTCATCCCTAGCGCTATGGAGGGGGTCGGCTGTGGGGTTGCATTTACCACCACCCTAAACAGTTCTAGCTAATCTTCCCCTCATAGGTCCTAGCATAGATTCTACACCATCTGGGGGAACCCCTGCGGGGTCCTGGGCCGTATCCCCAGGTGTGACCACATGACTGATCGGGGGCGGGTAAGGTAGGTCAAAGGTCACGCCTGGGGTTGGCCACCCCCATAAAGCCACGAAGTGGGTCCAATTAGGGGTCCCATTTCCTCAGGTGGAAGGAACTCTCACCACAGGTGAGTAATATAATACGATCTGGGAACGGAGTAGACCGTAGACATTAAACATACATTAATTACATTTATACTTTTTACTGTATATTTACATTACATTTATACTTAGTTGGCTTAAATGTCATGAAAGCGCACACCACAACAAGTGCAACATCTATTCTCATCAACAGTACTACACTGTAACAAGTCTCTACATTTCATCTATTAAATACTTATACTTTATACTTTTTGTGTTGTATGTAGATGGTCTATATGTGAAAGTGCATACCACAAGATGTTTATCAAAGAGATCAAGGATTCAAGTGGTCTCTTCAAGGAAGCTTCCTCCTTCATCCCTGCCCTGCTATCACTGCAAACCAGCCACCTCTTGTCAGACAGGAATGTCATTAAGAAGGAGATTGCAGATCTCATGGAACTGAGGAGAGACTTGGGACAGTTTCTAACATCTTTTATTCAGAAGCATAAACTGGCAGGAGTGCATACTGCCCGCTACTTTATTGACTCAGTGGTATGTGGTGATTGTGTGAATAGTAACATACTAAGTAGCATATTATGTGTGTATATATATATATATATATATTATGTATGTATATACATGAGCTCCAGTGTTTTCACATTATGGTGAGAGAGCTGTATGAATATGCTGCATCCTTTGTGGATGTCCATCACACAGGGAGAGAGGAACATATTCACTCCACTGCAGCAAGTGGTCCTGTCCACTGTGGCAAAAGTGAGGATGCGTTGAGCCCACAAGTAAAATGGATGAAAACATGTACTTTCATATAACGTATTATGCCTTGCATGTTATTTTATGGTCACATTGTTCTATTGTCTTGAACATTGTTTCATTTCAACTACAGTTTGTGTACCTACAGAAGGCCCACATCCCCAAGTTAACTCGTGGTCAAGATGCCCAGGAGACTGAAGTTCTGCACATTGTTCTAGCAAAGCTAGTTGCTCGTTACAAAGAGTCTACCTCTTGGTACACTCCACCAACTGTCCCATTCACATGGTACTGGGAGATCTTGGACAGAACTTGCCAGCTGGTGAAACCTCCCATTAAGGGATCTTTTGACTTGTCGTGGTGCCATGATGGCCAGATGGCAGTGTCCCTTTTGGCCCAGGTCTACTCCGCATTCAGCGAGGCATTCGGTGTTACCTCTCTGCAGTGCGTACCAGATGCTGTGAGCCAGTGTGGAAATTACCACATGAGAAGGTACTTTGAGTGGGTCAAAGAAATACAGGAGTTCATCCGTGCTTGGCAGCAGAAAATTATTGATGAGGACTGGACTGAAGAGGAGATAAAGCTGTATGCCAATATGGTCAATCAATTAGATAAAATGGCTCGATCCCTCTACATTGAAGCACTGCAGGTGAGTATAGAAGATGTTGCAAGCCTGAAGACAGAAATACAGAATCTTAAACCATTGGTCAAGAACACTTTAATTCGTATTGACAAAGATGGAAGAAGGTAACTGTATGCCTGTGGTGTGTCTGCGTGTTGTGTGCATGCATTCTTTCGTGCCTGCGTGCATGCATGCTTGTATACGTGAGTGTGTGGGTGCGTGCAATCATAACTGCGAAGAGGTACAGTACATAGCAATATGACCTTAAGCAAAGAATCCTTTCGTTCTGGGAAAGTTGCCCATTCTCAGTGCTGTTCGAGCTCCTTACAGCTCATACTCAATGTGTCTGTGAGCAACAGAATGCTTCAGTGACATTAAGCACTGGCCATCTCCCCAATTGATCACCCCACCACCATGACCATCCAGCAAATAATGAAGTCACATGACTAACCATCTCACTCACCTACTTTGCATGTAAGGACCATGTGAAAGGAGCATAGGATGGTGTTCAATGCTTTCACTCCACTCACACCTTGCAAGCTGTAGCCGCGAAGGATTTGCAGACCTCCCGGGTCGTCCATCATATACACAGAGAGCAAGGGAGGGGTAACAGGGTTATAGCAGTTGAAGATTAAGCACATCTGGAGTTTCAGTAGCTGTATCCAGTGCTAAGTTTTTCCCTTCCTTGCAGCGGTCGCCAGTGTGTGCATGTGTGTGCCTACAGTATGTGATTTACACAGTCTCTTTGGAAACAACTCTAGCCAATCGTTTTTTGGGGGGGACAGATAGAAGTCCAAAAACACACGTTTCGACCCCCAATCCAGGGGTCTTCATCAGAGAGTAATGATTACAAAAACAAGGCAGGCCAATTTGTATGTACGGGCAGGGCGGGAAAGGTGGCCAGGTGGGACAAAAGGCGGGGGCGGGATGAGGGGGGAAAATGTGAGATCTGGTGGGTTGTGGAATGAATAACAATCGTATAATGAGATGAAATAAAAATGGAAAACTCTAAGTCAAGTAGCTATATGTCAGTCATTTAGTGTGATTCTGATGGCGGATCAGAGGGTTGTACACCAGGGGCAAGGGGCCTGAATCTCTGTTCATAAGGCTGTCCTGGGATCTGATGTGCCATGCTTTCAGTGCACACCTTTGGTGGCAGTTAGGGTGTCCGTCTATCACTGTGGCACTGGTACAGTCAATGGCATGACCTTCGTCAACCGCATGCTGTGCTACTGCTGACAGGTTCACATCCCCTGACACAAGTGCCCTCCTGTGCTCCTTGAGGCAGTGCTCTAGGATGCGACCTGTTTGGCCGATTACACCTTGGTGCAGGATCTGCAGGGGGTCTTGTAGACCACGCCCGCCCGGCATTTTGGCTCAACACGATCCTTTAAGTGTACAAGCATCCGTCTGAGGGTCTGGTGGGGGCGGAAACAGGTACGGATGCCCAACGGCGTGAGGATCCAACGTATTGATTCCGACAAGTGCCGGATATGCCCTGCCCGTGCATACTAATTTGCTTGCCTTGTTTTTGTAATCATTACTCACTGATGAAGACTACTGGATTGGGGTCAAAACGTCTGTTTTTGGACTTCTATCTGTCCCCCAAAACAATGGCTGGAGTTGTTTCCAGAGAGATTGTGCATGATGCTACCTAGCCACTCTCAGAAGTCTTCAAGTATGTGATTTGTGCATGTGTGCATGTGTGTTTGTCATTGTGTCTGTGTAATGTGTGCTCATGTGTACCAGTGCGTGTTAGTGTGCATACGTATGCTTGTGTGATGTGCCTGCATGTTAGTGTGCATGTGTATGATGCGCATATGATGTATGTATTTGGGCAAATGGACACAGTTAATCGTTTATAATTATGTTGATGAACTTTCATCTCTTTTTACTGCAGGTGTTCTGTTCTGGGAATCTTGGATTGGTGCAAGGTAGCCATCCCTCCAGTTGTAATTGAGTTGCTAAAAGGCAGTGTTAATGATTTCGAGGGATGCCTACTTAAGACTGTGCCATTTGTGGAGGCAGAAGATAGAAATATGAAGTTCCACAACCTTCGGCTGAAGGACTTGAGGACACTGAACGAAACCCTGCACCAGTTTCTTACCCCGATTGTCGATCTCATTGACTTCCTTGTCCATTTCTCCATGCACGACAGCCGCATCTTTTCTCAGTATTTGTGGGAGAGATTGATCCCACCAGCTCCCAAAGTGCCTGCAGTACCCGCCAAAGCACTAGTTACTTCAACTGTCTTTTCAGGCTTCGAAGATGTTATACTACCAGAGCAAGATTCCACTACAGAGTCTGACATTGGTACTATGCAAGTAAGGTGTTCTGTATTTTGTACCAAAAGCTCTATGAGCTAAGCAGGGTCTGTGTATTTGCTTCCCACTAATACATTCAGTAATTTCTGTGTATGTAGTAGCTGGGCGGTGTAACGGTATTACCGTATATCGAGGTATGGTGGTGTATAAAGCTGGTTTAGTCCCCTGCCAAACAGTACTAGGCAATAGATAAGATACGCTGTGCTGCTGCTGTGTGCATCAATCATTGATTCACAGCTTGCACACTATTTCACAGTTCCAGTGGACAATGTAGGCAGTAACAAGCACGAAGTATATAGCACTGACAAAGAGGCCACACAAGGGCAGACTATCAGACGTCACGGTAGTGACGTCTATTTAGGAATGTCCCTGATTCAAAATGGTGGCTCCAATCTAATGTATTAGCGTGCATCAGTAAAACTAGCGAAACGGTCGCGAACTGGAACAATTAAAGGCCATGGATAGGCTTATTTCAAGGTGCCAACTGCGACAATGTTCCCAAATGCAAGCTGGAGTTCATGTGAGGGAAAACGTCGTAGTTGCTGTTACCCCGTTTCACTTTTTCATATTCTTATTATTATTATTATTCCAACCGAACTTTTGCGCGCTTCTAGTGCTTGACACAGGACACATACACGAGGACACGTGGAGGTATCTGAACCTCTAGGAACTCAGTGCTGGTGGCATTTCGACTCGTACAACGTTTGGGGAATGCGAAGTTTGTTTCCCCAATGTATAAACATACCCCCGGGACCATATATATACGCGTCTCGTCTCGCGAACCAGCTGCATTCTCCAGAACAGCGGAACGTTTTTCTACGTCGTACATAAGCAGCACCTTGTAGCTAAACCCAAAATAGCTAGCGAAATGGTAGAAATGTTTCTCAAAATATTAGCTAGCTAGCTATAGCTAATGGCTAATCATAATAGTATGATTAGGCAAAAACAAAGACAGTCCCTACAAAATCAGTGTACATCAGTAAAGCTATCTAAAAAGTAAACAAACTAGAATATGAAAAATGTTCATTAAAATTTCAAGGGATTTAGGAATGTCCGAGTTCACTCCATGGGATTTAGCTTGGACTTCTGGTCCTCAAAGAAATGTGATGGGTCAAAGTACTGTGTGATGTGATGTGATGTAATGTGAACGAGAAGGTAAACAAGGTAGGCACATCCTCAAGATCTTCTAGAGGAGCGTATGTTAAGGTAGCAAGCTAGCAGCAGGCTACAATCGCGCAGTACGCATCCATGTATGGCAACGAAGCAGCTGTTTGCCGATTTTCCAAAGAGTTGAGCTTTGCTATCAAGGAGAGCAGTATTCACTTGTGGAAGGCAAAATACCAGATGGAAATTCTGCAGAAGCGCAAAGCGGGCGAAACCGATCTCTCAATGAAGAGCCTGCCTTCCAAGAAACGAGGATGACCTCTGCTACTTGGAGAACAGCTAGACATGGAGGTAAAGAGCTACATCAGTGCTGTATGAGCGGGAGGTGGAGTGGTAACTTCTGCCATTGTTATGCCTGCTGCAACAACCATTGTGAGAAGGCATGGTCGAAATCTCCTAGCAGAGAATGGAAGCTCCATCATGTTAACCAAAACTTGGGCAAAATCTCTAGTCCATAGAATGGGTTATGTGAAGAGAAGGGGAAGCTCAACTTCCAAATGATTTAACGGATTTGAATCAACAAAAGAACTCTCTTTCTGCTTGACTACAGGGCCATTGTTGATATGGAAGAGCTCCTATCTGCGCTAGTGTTAAACTGGGATCATACAAGGAGTAACATTGTTCCTGGCTCCTCGTGGACAATGGAGCTGAAGAGTTAACAGAGAGATGAAATTGTAGGGATCAGTGATAAACGCCAGATCACTGCCGTTCTTTGTGGGCCTTGACTGGAGACCAGCTGATCCACCAAGGCAAGACTTCAGCCTGCCTCCCTCACATTGATTTTCCTGATGGCTGGCATTTAACCTGTACACCCAACCACTGGTCTAACTAAGCACTAAAGTGCTAAACCCTCGGCACACGAAGCACGTGCGCTATATAGCGTCGCACCAAACACAATGACAAAGCCCGTAACAAAAACACCACATGGTCGAGAGCAACGTCACGTATATACGCTCGGGTGCCTGCGAGGGCAAGCAAAATGGCCAACAGGTGCACCAATACGGCTGCCACTTGAATTCTGTAGCTTTGCAAAGAGGCTGTTTTACAAAAAAGACACGTTATAAATCAAGCGATTGCACCGCTGAGGTGATCCGTAGGTCTTCTTGGTCGATTCGTTACTGTTTGGAAAAATCGAACCGGACACACACAAATATACCCAACCAGTATAACCCTGCGGCGCATGCGTAGAAGTGAAACTTGCACCTGACCACCCTGCATTGGCAGTATTTGATGTGTTCAAAGGCCAGCAGATGGATGACATTAGTGACATCCTTACAAAAGAAAATATTCATGCCTTACATGCCCCAGCCAACTGCACAGACCGTTTTCAACCTATGGATCTGAGTGTGAACAAGTCTGTGAAGGAATTTATGCGCAATAAGTTCAGTGAGTGGTATGCTTCACAGATGCTAAAGCAAGTGGAGAAAGGGACAGACCATCTCCAGCCTATAGATCATAGACTGTCTGTCCTAAAGCCACTTGGAGCTCGCTGGCTTATCAGCTTGTACGACTAGCTTACAGAACACAACTCCATCATAGTTACTGGTTTTAAAGCTGCTGGTTTAGACAAAGCATTGGGAATTACTATATCAATTGATCATATAATGCATGGTTATAGGTTCTGTGATGAGTTTCTTGACCCTGGCAGTGTCTTTATCACTTCCAATGAAGACTAAAATGCGTGGAATTTCTAAGCCGCCTTGCAGTTGATCCGCCGAATAGCACTCAGCGACCTAGCATGCAGAAACATGGAGCATGCAGCAGAAATATTTTGTGGGACGATTGCTTCAACACAGCCACTGCGAACGCATCCTGACCATTACCGTGCTCACTTTTAGCCTCCACGCTTCCACGCTGAAGCGCACACGTTCTGCGCCAGTTGCCATCTGCTGTTTTAAAGAGAAGTGGACACATGGTGCACACAAGAATATAAACTCGCAAAATAATAATCGCAAACATTTATTCTGAGGACTTTTTCACAGATTCACTAATATTTCTATCTGCCAAAATTTCCCGCTATACGCCCAGTCATCACTTCATCACTACATGCGTAGCTAGTTTGCCATTGTTGCACAATCAGTGCAGAGTGTAGGCTAGCTGCTGTATCGAGTAGGCTCTGGGTGCACCATTTGTAATATGATTTTAAGAAACAAGTATTTCGAGTTAGAAAACTCGTGGGGCTGCCGCCTCAACTCGAACTACTTGCTGTCTTCATTCGTTTCTCAGGACATGGCAACATGTCAAAACAATGCAACCACATACAGAAAGTATGAGCAAACACGGTCTCACTCAGGCATGGACACACAGACACACTGTGCATTAACTTTCTCGCTGAATCCCTCCTCGTATACCAAACAATCTGGCTAGTCATGCACAATATAGCTACTGCCTAGCCACATTGTATTTCTGCATTTCAAGATAAACACAATAAGGAATGCAGTGACATGCAGACAGACAGGCCATAGGGACACAGTAGCAGGTGTTTAGTCAAGGCAGAAGAGAATTCAAGTACAAACAGCGCACGCTGCTGAGACAATAGTTACCTATACGTTTTTACTGCATGCTAAGCTATCCTGCACGAAAAACAGCTAGCAAACCTTAGAATAGACGTTTAACGCCCTCACCAAACTTGGCGTTACTCCTGTCCATTGTTCTCGGCAGTGCTGTGAAGATTGTAAGTCGGGAAGCCACAAACTGGACACGCTGCAAACGATACGGGCGCGTTTTCCAAGGATAGCGTCGCTCCTGTCCCTTATCCGAGGCAGTACTTCGGATAGCGCTGATGTTGACATCCAATGAACACAGCGTGATGCTCGGAATGACAACAAACGACGACTTGTGGGACTTTCTGAGGTGTTTTGTGGCCTTCTCCCTCACGCGAGAGCCAAGAAAATGGCCACCAATATAAATGCTACCGAACACAATACTTTGCCTGTACTTTACAATATAAATTCTAGTACAGTTATACTACCGCCGCATCAACATTATATATCTTTTTTCCTGCACATGGACACAATAATTAAACTTGAATGAGAATACAAATATCACATGCAGGATAAAATTGGGTGACCAGTGAGGGCTAGGGTGGTCTAGGCCCTGCCAAGAATACGTCGTACAAAGACACTACACAGTTAAAAGCCTAGCCCTAGCTCAAAAAGTAGGTAAATTAGGAAAAAAGTTCATGGTGGTAGCTACATACAGTTTACATATATTATAGCTACACAAGAAAGATGGCATGCAATGTTATCTACGTATAAGTCAACAGCCCAGCCAGTTTCTTTGCCACCAGATGTCATGTGATCTTGCAATGACATTTCGGGTAATCTCGGCTTCCAACTCCTGTCGCTCACTCTGCTTTGAGCTGAACAGCTGACTGTACAGCTTGTCAAAGCTGGTGGCATTAATGAACCCCCTTGACCCTACCTCAATGGTGATGAAGTGGGAATGGCAGATGGTGCGGCACCTGGCTAGGAGATCGGCATACTTAGCCTGCTTCCTTTCTGCAGCAGCGTCCATACCTGGCTCAAAAGGGATGGTAAGCTCTACCAGGATGATAGACTGGTCACTCCAGATGACGATGTCTGGCCTGCTGTCTGTCGTGGCCACATCCTGGGGGAAGCAGCAGTGCTCTCCAGGCAGGTCGGCTGTCACCTGGTGGCCAGGTTGGAGGTGGCTTGAGATGAACTTGAACAGTGACCGAAGAACATCATCATGCCTCTGGTTGTAGCGTCGCCTCTCCAGAGCCACACTGCAGTGATTGAGTACATGCTGGAGGGTCTGCCTCTCAGGACACAACTGGCACCCAGATGATGGCTTCTTCCCCCACAAGTGCAAATTTGCGTTATGTGGGAGGGTGTCTGTCACAGCATTCAGGGCAAACCGCATCACATGGTCTGGTGGGGTGAGAACAGCTTGGGACCACAAACCTGCGGCTCTGTCCTCAAACTGTCTTGCAGTCTGTCCCTGCACCGGGAGGGCCTTGCACCGCTCTAAATGGACTGATGTATCTACCTCTGCCACTCTGTCTTTTGCTTGTCTTCCGACTAGCTCCTGGGTCCTCCTGCATCACCTCAACCACCTGCTAAAAAGGCTTGAAGGCCTGCCATTGAGCTGAGGCTTCAACAAGGGTCTGCTGTGAAGCCAGGTGACGTACTAGGGAGTCTCTGGAGGACATCAGAGATGCTACCTTGGCGCACTGGATCTTCTTGAAAGTGGTTGAGATGGATGTATCGCGTGTGAAGGAAGGTGTTCCCCACAAAAATAGCGTGCAAACACTTGTCACGGGTTAGCAACTGAATTACCAACTGCTGCACTGGCATAAGGCAGCCCAAACTATACATGCTTAAATACAAAATGGTACAGGAAGTGTAAGGCACACACTAAGGGAAAGGAAAAATGAATAATCAGCAATGTTGACAGTCACATGACAAACACTAGGAAGTACAAACTGAGATAAACTCTATGTGACTTTACATAGAAGCCAAAATACCAAACACTGAAGCCATTGTAAAGTACAACATTGCGTGTCTGTGTGTACTGTACGCCACAAATACTCCCCCGCCAGAGAGATGGCCAACTTTCAATAATGAAAGTGATCAGGCCAGCGAACGTGTCGTCCGGAGCGAGTAACTCGTGGTGGAGATGCTGGGGAGGTTGTGCTTGGTTCAGGGCTAGGCTGTATGTTGGATGATGGTGTAGCTGATGCTGAAGACTGAGGTGGTTCAAGGTGTGCGGGCTTGAGACGATCCAAGGAGACAGTGGTGGAGCGGCCTTGAATGTCTAAGGTGAAGTGTTTTGGTGTGCGCTTAAGTACCTTGTATGGGCCATCATAGGGATGTTGCAGTGGCTTGCGGATGGCATCATGTCTGACAAAGACATGTGTACATGTAGTGAGACTGTCTGGAATGTGAACAGTGCGATGATGAGGGTGGACAGGTGGAGCATGAAGCTGCTGCATGGTAGACTTGAGGCGCTGTACGTATGAGGTAGGGTCTATGTCTGAGGAAGATGCACTGAAGAACTGACCGGGCAGGCGAAGTGTGGTACCATACACGAGCTCTGCGGCAGTGCAGTGGATGTCTTCCTTGACAGCAGTACGGATGCCAAGTAACACCATGGGTAGTAGGTCGGTCCAGTTGGTTGAGTCGGGTTGCGCTTTGAGAGAAGCCTTGAGCTGACGGTGTAGACGTTCTACCAGTCCATTGGCGATGGGGTGGTAGGCGGTCGTGCGGATGCGCTTGGTACCAAGGAGCTGCATGAGCTGAGTGAAGAGTTCAGACTCAAACTGGCGTCCTCTGTCGGTGGAGATGGTGGAAGGGGTACCAAAGCGAGCAATCCAACCTGAGATGAGGGCTCGGGCAACGGTCTCAGCTGTTATGTCGGGTATAGGGATGGCTTCAGGCCAACGTGTGAAGCGGTCAATGCAGGTGAGCATATACGCGTATCCTCTGGAGGGTGGGAGGGGTCCAACAAGATCGATGTGGATGTGGTCAAAGCGAATGTCAGGGCTGGCAAAGGTTGATAGTGGTGTGACAGTATGTCGATGCACCTTGGAGCGCTGACACTGTAAACATGCTCTGGCCCACATCCGAACATCTTTGTTGATCCCTGGCCAGACAAAGCGTGAAGTGATGAGCTGCTGGGTGGCATGGATACCGGGGTGTGACAAGGAGTGAAGGGAATTGTACACCTGACGTCGGAAGGGGGCTGGGACGAAAGGGCGGGAGGTTCCAGTAGCAATGTCACAGATGAGGGTTGTTGGTGTACCCGGTAGAGGTACAGCAGAGAGCTGGAGTGAGGGAAACAGTTGGGACTTCCAGTTCCTCAGCTCCGGGTCATTGTGCTGAGCAGCGGCGATGACACTGAAGTCAATGGGATGGGAAGAGTTGAGGAGGGCATTGGTTTCCAGTTGGATACGAGAGAGGGCATCTGCTGCTGCATTGCGGGATCCCTGGATGTGGCAGATGTCAGACGTGAACTGGGAGATGTAGTCCAGGTGTCTGATCTGCCGGGGGGAGAGGCGGTCTGAATTCTTCTGCAGAGCGTAGGTGAGGGGCTTGTGGTCAGTGAGGATGTGGAAGCTGCGGCCTTCGACAAAATGCCTGAAGTGCTTGATGGCAAGGTAACCGGCAAGCAACTCGCGGTCAAAGGCACTGTAGCGTGTCTCACTGGGTTGTAGCTTCTTTGAAAAGAAGGCAATGGGACTCCAATCCTCACCAATGAGCTGCTGAAGAACTTCACCCACTGCTGTGTCGGAAGCATCTGTCACAATGCAGGTGGGAGCGTCAGGGATGGGATGCACCAAGAGTGATGCATCGGCGAGGGCGTCCTTGATCTGGGTGAAGGCTGATTCAGCCGCGGGAGACAAGTTCAAGGGAGCTTGGCTGTGCTGAGCGGAGGAGAGCATACTGTTAAGGGGCACCAGGATGGCAGCACAGTTGGGAACAAAGCGGTGGTAGAAGTTAACTAACCCAAGAAACTCACGTAGCTTGCGCTGGGTGGTAGGCTTGGGAAAGTGGCGTATAACCTGGACTTTGCTCTCAAGTGGCTTGACGCCAGTGGAGTCAACATGATGTCCCAAAAACTCCAGATGCTCAGCTCCGAGGACAGACTTAGCGGGGTTGATGATGATGCCGTGGTCCTGTAAACGCGCAAGGACTGCACGGAGGTGCTGCTGGTGCTCTTCTGGTGATGAGCTGGCGATAAGCAGGTCATCAAGGTAGGCATAGCTGAATGGGAGTCCCTGCAGTACCTGGTCAATGAAGCGCTGAAAGGTCTGAGCAGCGTTGCGGAGACCAAAGAGCATGCGAAGGAACTCAAACAGACCAAAAGGGGTGATGATGGCGGTCTTTGGTATGTCAGGTGGCTCTACCGGGATCTGATGGTACGCTCGGACAAGGTCCAGCTTTGAAAAGATGAAGGCACCGTGCAGGGAAATGGAGAAGTCCTGTAAATGTGGGATCGGGTACCTGTTGGGTGTAGTGACATTGTTGAGGGCACGATAGTCTCCACATGGTCGCCAATCGCCGGCAGTCTTTTTGGGGACCATGTGAAGTGGTGAAGACCAGCTGCTGGAGGAGGGGCGGATAATGCCGAGCTGAAGCATGTGGTCAAACTCCGCTTTGGCGATGCGGAGGCGTTCTGGGGGAAGGCGGCATGCTCTAGCTGTCACAGGCGGTCCAGTGGTGGTGATGTGATGAGTCACCGTGTGCTTAACTGGATGGTCGTAGGTACAGGGTTGGGTTACAGCGGGGAACTCCTTGAGTATGGCATCGAAGGCTGATGCAGGAGTAGTGAGCTGCAGGACAGGACAAGGGGAGATAGTGAGTGTGGGCGTACCTTGGGTGTGAAGTTGAGTAGTAGTGTCGAGGAGACGATTGTGCTTCACATCCACAAGGAGGGTGAAGTGACGTAGGAAATCAGCACCTAAGATGGGATTCTGGATGTCAGCAATGACATAAATCCATCTAAAGGTTCTGCGTAGTCCAATGTTCAAGGTTAGTGAACGTGTGCCATGAGTGGGGATGGATGATCAGTTGACTGCCTGGAGGGTGAGCTTGGTCTTGTGGTGTCGGTCGTTGGGTGAAGGTGGGATAACACTAACTTCAGCACCAGTGTCCACAAGAAAGCGGGTACCAGAGGCAAAGTCATGGATGAAAAAGAGGCGACTAGAAGGCAGGCCGGGGTTGCTCGTCGCCGCTAACGACTGGCCTGGTCATTTCCCGACTTGGAGCAAGGCGGTCAGCACTTGCGGGCACTATCACCGAACCGAAAGTGATACCAGCAAAGGTTGGGAGGTCTGCAGGGGCTGGAATTGCGGGAGGTGTTGGAGGAACGGGATGGCTGACGGCTGGGGCGGTCCATGTTAATTTGCTGGACTAGTGACTGCAGCCTGGCTACCTCTGACCTAAGGTGATCAAGCTCAGGCAGGGGTGTTGGGGTGACTGCGGCCACTGTTGGAGGCGACACGTCCATTATGCGGTCTGCCAACTGGGCGAGTTCCTCAAGGGGCAGGTGGTCTGAAGTAGAGGCAAGGACCATGCGTACATTGCCTGGAAGTCGTTGGAGGAACAGCTCCCGGAGAAAAGGTGGCGAAATGTGGGCCTGAGAGTCCCCAAGGAGTTGCTGAAGGCGTCTGAGCAGCTGGGAAGGCTTCCTATCTCCCAACTCCTCACAGTGGAAGAGCTGTTGTAGGCGTCTCTGTTCAGAGGCTGCAGTCCTCTTGATGAGACTGGCCTTCAGTTGGTCATAGGGGTGGTCTTCAGGGATGGTGAGGATGAGATCTCGGACCTCGGTGGCAAACTCTGGCGTCAAGGAGGCTACCACGTACTCATACATGGTCTTTTGTACGGAGATCTTGCGTGTGGCGAACTGGGCCTCGACTTGGGCAAACCAGATGGGTGTCTAGATTCTTCTCAACCCATGAGATGGGGAGATTGGCAAGGGAAAGGTCCCAAGTGAGGCGGGGGCAGACAACATCCCTGAAGAGCCTCAACTTCTGACGGCTTGACAGCAGAGTTGCATCAACTTTGGAGAGCATGGTATGCAACTTCTCCAGCAGTGCACTCTTGGCCTTGTCTCGGCTGTTGTGGATGGTCACCGGGGCTCCCAGGAACCTGAAGGTGCTGGTCCCTATGAAGGGGATGGTTTGCCCACACAGGGAGAGTCGGGGGTCATACACCTGGCCTGTTGATGCCTGCACTGCCATGCTGCAGCACTTGGGAACCTTGGGCTTCATGCCCGACCAATCCAACCACTTTTCTGTGCAATCCAGCAGGGCCTGGCAAGTAGCAGGGCCCTTGGCTAGGAGGGAGGTGTCATCTGCGTACTGCAGGAGGTTGCACTGGGTGGTACTGGAGGGGGAGTAGCCCAGGTCAAGCGACTGGCTGATGGTGTCTACCAAGGTGTGTTCATCACAGTGTTAAAAATGATGACTGACTGACATTGTGTACTGATCCACCTTCTGCAAATGGTTTGTGAGAATAGGTCTGTGTTGTTTCATCAGAATACTGGATAGTCTGTTGTTTAGCTTGGCTTGACTGGGTGGTCCGGAACACCAGATCAGTGGGTGAGTACGTATGAGAGAAAATGGCTTGGTGGTCATGGTTGGGTTGTAGTGGATGTAGACTGCCGTACTGCAGATCCTGTATCCCTCCAGTGTCTTGAACGGTCCATCGGCAATTACAACATATTGGATCTCGATGCTTTCTCCAGGTCCATGAATGCCACACGTAACTCTCTTCTTTTCTCAATTGCCCCTTGATCTACACAGCTTTTCTTTCCCCTAAACCCCCCTTGCTCTTCCGTACCTCTACTCTCGATACAACCTCTCAAGCTCCCAACTCTGCCTATATGAACAGTAAAATTGTAAGAGGCTTGTAACTACTCGCAGGAAGTAAGCTGGTTAACATAGTGAGTGATTTTACTGAGACCAAAGAGTTGGAGTCAGAACTCAGTGTGGTAGTGTTCAGCAATCTACAAGTGGAGAAGTATTTGAGGAGCTTACATCTTGAAATGTGGTAGACTGGATCTCTTGAAGACAACGAGGAGTGCGTATGCACAAAGGTGTCTGGGGGCAACACAAAGATCTGCCATAATATAGAAGTTTTCCTAGCTCTGTCAATGCCAACACATATACGACGTAAAGTTAACTTATCCTGGATGTATATCTTTGTGAGATTGTAAGTGCAGGCTGACATTGTGTACTGATCCACCTTCTGCAAATGGTTTGTGGGAATTGGTACGTGTTGTTCCATCACAGAATACTGGATAGTCGGTGGTTTAGCTTGGCTTGACTGGGTGGTCCGGGGCACCAGACCAGTGGGTGAGTATGTATGAGAGAGAACGGCTTGGTGGTCATGGCTGGGCTGTAGTGGATGTAGACTGCTGTGCTGCAGATCCAGTAGCCCTCCGGTGTCTTGAACGATCCGTTGGCAATTATGGTATAGCGAACCTCTACCATTCCCTTTCCTGCTGCTCTCACTGCCCCCTGAGGTGCACAGAGCTGGATCACTGGTTTGTCCCCATCTTCCTCTCCTCCCTTGGACACCAGGGGGAACACCCTCCATCTGGAGTGACTTGAAGGGACTCTATCCCCATACCAATGCAGCAAACCTTGTTTAGAACAGATTCATGGGATGTGTAGTTGGGAGAGGGGAAGAGGAGGGAGGTTGGAGGAAACGTGGAGGTGGGCAGGACACATTGAGTCTGTACGTATAGACAACTGAAAGGGAAGCACAAAGTTGTGTTCACATTTCAGTTGTGCTGTTTACTCTTGGTGAGGTGCCTCCAAGAGCGTGTTCTGTACCAGTCTTCTTTGTATTTGGTCAAGTCCACCAAGAAGATGTATGGCTACTGACTCCAGACCGGACCCAAGCAAAATTCTCCACAAGTGAAATAGAGCAGGCTCTTTACTGCAGCTGGGGTTATTTTGATCAAGAAGCAGAGTGACTTGGGTCTGCCTTGTCCAGTGTGAAGAATGACACACCTGCTTCTCTACTAATTGATTGGCTGGACGAATTCACCAAGAAGGATGTGCAGCATGTTGAGGACTAGTTGAGGCTATGTCAAACTTTTATCTGCCAGTGTGTCCCATGTGCCTGAACATTAATTAATTCATTACATGACATTGTTTATTTTGTGGCTTTGCCATAGTCTTTTGTAACAAAACCTGCACTTGTAACAGTAAGTCTCTTTAGCCGTGTTACACTAGACGGTGTGAGGTCAAAAGTGGTTTGACTAAGCTGGTTTGACCCTGTTTCACATGAATGTTCCTTTAAGTAGTTGAACTGGCAAGCAAACGTGAGTTATTTCTTGAACGGCAGAGGTTATGCTGGAATGCACAGAGATAAGACACTGTCGGACATCTTTGCCTCAGCTGCTGCTGGATGGCCATCTGACCCTATATAGAGATGAGAGACTGTTTATCTGTCATTCCCTGGGTCTGTCCTGGCTGGTGTGTGGGTTTTCTTCAATTACACTTGAAATCTTGTACCATTCGCCTGGTGAAGCATCACTTGCTTTTGTGCTCATGGCAGCATTTTACTGCAAACCGAATTATGAATGGCGTTTGTACTTGCAACTTGGCTAGTTAATTTGGCTTTAAACCAGACCGAACCTACCTCTGGAGGTGGATTCTTTATCATGATTTTGATCTGAGTTGAAGTGTTTATACTTATCCAGTTTAACTTGCTAGATTGCGAATATGGGGCTTTGTATGTGAAATCATTATCATACTTGTTGCTTCTTATCCTATCTTATCTTATCTTAGTAATGTTGTTTCTTCTAATATTTGCTACTCCTATTTTCAGAGATTCCGGCAAGCTGTGCAGGACACCCAGATTTTCCTAAAGAGCATCCTGTTAGGAGAGGCAACCTATGGCAGTCTCTGCAGTTTAGGCTGTTTTCAGGAGGGAATTGGAGCCGTGGACGTTCCCAATGAGCTCCACATTCTGCAAACCTTTCGGTTTCCTGGCATTGACCAAAGCAAGGACATGGGTGGCATAAAGTCCATCATGCAGCTGATCCAGTTTGCAGACTACATTGACAACATTCGCTGTGTGTGTGAGCAGTACCATATAGATGGCTGCCTCATGGATAAGGGGATGAAGAGGCTGTGTGAGATCCACAGTGTTCTCGTGTCAGAGGAAGGGAAGACTGAGCTAACTGCTATTAAGTCTAAGGAGTACCTTGTAGAGATAGAGAAGATCCTTTATCTTACAGAAGGAAATCGACACGCTCTTGGACTCTTTGCTGTGGTAAAGGACAGCGCTGACTTCTACCAATTCCTGAAAGAGAAGAACTTCAGGGGAGCAGAGGGAGCTAACTTTTTCATGCAGCAGCACAGGCTCATCACCTCACACTTGCAGCATGAGGAGTACAATGATCAAATACTCAATCATCTTCTGGTTGCCTTCCCCTACATGTCTCCATTTCTGGACACAGACCAGTCCCTGGAGCAGCTGATGAATGAGGTGTACCGCAACTGTGGGCAGCAGGCCGTCAGGGGAGGCAGCACTGACTTTGTTCAACTCCACACCGTGAACAAGAATGTTCACCTTGTCAGAGTATGGTTCAGCAGGGCAGAGGTGAGTGGAGTGTATAGATAATGATTCTGGTATTAATTCTATCATTCCCATTCTACGTATAGGACTTTGGAGTATAGCTTGTACTAATTACTAGTAGAGTAATTCTGAAGCCCTAGTGTACTGACCACATTTTGCATTACTGAAATCTCATTTCCTGGTAGGGTGACACACTGGAGAATGTAGCAGAGGATCTCAAATCTCTCTTGAATACTGGACACTTTGAGTTTATTTTTCCTGAGTCTGTGGATGAGTCACCCTCAGGAGTTCCAACAGCGCCTGTCTGGTGGAAGGAGGGTGACCAGAGAAGACTGCTCCTCCACTACCAGCCGTGTACCCCTCCACAAAGTGGGGAGGCAGCCAGTGATGCTACTCCTGCAAAGCGTGTGGTTACCCCTGTGCAAGGTGGGGAGGCAGCCAGTGATGCTACTCCTGCAAAGCGTGTGGTTACCCCTGTGCAAGGTGGGGAGGCAGCCAGTGATGCTACTCCTGCAAAGTGTGTGTCTACCCCTGCACAAAGTGGGGAGGCAGCCAGTGATGCTACTCCTGCAAAGTGTGTGTCTACCCCTGCACAAGGTGGGGAGACAGCCAGTGATGCTACTCCTGCAAAGTGTGTGTCTACCCCTGCGCAAGGTGGGGAGGCCGGCGGTGATGCTACTTCTCCAAAGCGTGTGACATGGAACAGGGAACAGATTGAGGACTTCACAAGAAAGCTGGGTTTCCTGGAGAAAAGCTCAGAGGATGGGATGCACTTCACTTTTCAGCGACTATCAGCTGTAAGTCTGCATGCAGTAGTAGCAGCATTGTCTGTGTGTGTGTGTGTGCATGCGTGCGTGCATGCGTGTGTGCGTGTGTGCGTGCGTGTGTCTGAGTTTAATTGACCATGCATATGTTCTACTCTCATGTCTGTCTTCTCTGTGTAGATTGCTCAGCGTGTTTTTGCAGTGCAGTGTGAGTTGATGCATTTGGGCTATCCACAGGTGATCAGGGGAACAATGAAGTGCTCTGATTTGGAGGAGGCTGAGAAATTGGTTAGTGGCATGGGAAGATAACTGGGTAGGTGTTCTATGTGGTTGAAGTGCAGCTTTCTCTGCACAGTGTGTTCTTGAAAAATATATAGTTTTAGCAAGATGCCTTGGTTATTCACTCATTTCACTAGTAATCTGACACTCACTGTAACCTCAGTCCCATCTCCTTTGAAGGTGAATAATTTGGAGGAGAAACTCTCTGAATGGAGACTGAAGCTAAAGCACCTCCGCACTGACTATGACAAGCTTCTCTTCTTCTACATTCCAAAAATGTTGAGGATGTTTAAGATGCTACACAGTGGTAGTTCATTCCTGGAGAATGTTCCCCAGCTTGCACAGGAAGTGAGCTTTCTGTTTGATTCCACAGTGGAGACAAGAGAACACTTAACCGCCTCTTTGCAGGTAGGAATGCTTGTATTATGGTGTGTGTGTGTGCGTGTGTGCATGCGGGGTGTGTGCGTGGATGTGTGAACATGCATGTAATAGTCCACCCTTTCCCCATCCATTTGTGTAACACTGTTTTTACCAGTGTTTGCTGGTCAAGCTGCGAAAAGATGTGCAGGTATCAAGTATGTTCTTGGAGAAGACTCAGCTTCCCATTGCCCAGTTGGGTAAGATCCTTGAAGCCCTCTTTCAGGATGGGAACGTAAGCAACAGAGCTTTCCCCAGGCGAACAGCCCCCTCACTGATGAAAGCTGTCTCCATGGGAAGAGAGGCATCTAGCCCACATATGGCATCCTGGAAGGTGGTCTATATGTCATTGTACATACCATGTATGTATTCTTCGCCTTATTGTAGCAGTGTGTGCATTGTTGCACAAAATCTGTACAGATGTGTGCCATGCTGCTTACGTCATGTATGCATATATAGCTTATTGCGCGTTTACTACTGGAGCATGTGTAGTTCATGTTGAACCTGTGTGAGGACGCGTGCACTAGATGTACACTTACACCTGTACCCCTCCTTCCTCCAGCACCACTGTGTGATGCATGTTGCAATAGACCTGAAGCCAAAAGATCTCATTCGACTGATCTTTGAGATATACAAGGGCATCCCTGCCCCCTATGAGGTCTACCGCTGCCGTGCAGACAGTACAGAGGAAGAACTCTCCCTCTTCTTCCAAAGGACACTAAGATTCCCGTAAGATAACTCCACTACCATAGTATGTTTTGTGCTGTACTTGAAATTGCACCAGTATTGCACACGTATATATACATACATACATATTTGGAACTTGTGCAAGGTATTTCAACTGTGGTCATTCCCTGATTATTCATCACAGATATCTGCAGTTCTCCATTTTGGAAGTCAACATGTTACCACCAAAGCTGCAAGAGGTATGTATGCAATGTGTTTATACTTACGTATAGAGTGTCTTGCATGGGCGGATCAAAGGAATTTTGAGTGTTTTATTGGTCATAATTCCTACAGAGTGCTAATGGGCCATGCTGTAAGTTCCATAAAGCACTCTACAGCACAATACAATTCCATCATGCACAAGATGCGACAAGACATTTCAGTTTAGTCTGCACGTAGAGGGTCTAGATCTCTACCTGTGATGCCTTGCCACCGGGACCCTGTGACAGACAGCCTGGATATTGGGATGCACGATGCCCTGTGCAATGATCACTTCGGCAAACAACTTGTCCAGCTCTTCATCGTTGAAGGTGGCACATTAATCCTCTGGTTCTTGTCGTCGTGAGCGGCGTTGTCGGCCAACTAAACGATCTCAGCTGTGAGGTCATGCCAGCTATGTAGAGGGGTTCGCCTGCATTTCTAGTATTCACTTCTCAGCATCCTGTGCACATGGCAACTGTGAAGGCAAGAGCGGTTCTTGGCTAGTCTCGCATAGCCACATGAAACTAGATCTTGACCTTGGCATGATGTTTCCTTCCCATTTCCACGACCAATCATCTTTGGTTGGTCTGTTTAGTTAGATCAGAGGATTGAAATTTCTGAGTTACACAGATTGATGGTTCATCTCCTACTGAAACTGCTAGGATGAACAATAATCCAAATGAAAACAGCCAATCAGCTTGCAGAGACGCAATAGACACTTCCAAGTGCACCAACCAGCTGGCAGGGCAGAAGATGTATTGAAAATGGACACTAGGGTAAGTCGTCCACCTGCACCAGTCCCTCTACCAAAGCATGGGAAAATTTTGCAGAAGAAAATTTCACGCGGAAAAATTTTGCAAAAGAAGATTTTGCAATTTCGTTCAAAACAAGCATTTCTCGATTTGTGCTTTGACATTTCGGATGTGTCCAAATTTTGTGTTCAGTTTCTTTACACATGCAGTGACCCGATGGACAGCAGTGGTCATCCTTGTTTTCGATCTGGCAGTGCTTTGATTGGCAGCGGCTCCGTCGGCTTCCTTTTCCGCAATCCTTCTTGTACTTTGTCTTACACGTCCTAACGGTATTCTCTTTCAGCTTGACGCCCCACTGCTTAGAATATCTCAAGATCGCTCGCTTATTCCCTTCACTACTTAATATATGAGCCGCGCGAACGTTGCCCGGATCCGTCATCCTTCACGTTAAAGCTACCGGTAGAAGCGAGCAGGGCAGACACCTTTCTGTTGGCACTATCGATTGTCTCTGGCTTCAGCTTGCTTGACAAGGGACGGTTAGGGTCGGGGAGGGACTTGAATGTAGCAAATTACTTCAATAGTGCCATGTTGCTGCTAAAAAAGTGAACGCAGTCACTTGTTCATTGTCTAGCAGCAACAATGGCACTATATATTCACGAAAAAACTTTTGCAAATTGCAAAATACACAAAATTTAAACCTCACAAAATTTTCCCGCGCTATAGCATATCATTTAAAGTGGTCTAGGAGTACTTGTAAGGTTAGAGGTGAAGCCAAGTGCTTTATCATGCAGCAAGACAATGTACCTCTATTGCCGATAGCGAAGATGCAAGCAGTTGACAGAGACCTCTGGTCAAAACGTCCTGCTAGTGTGTATTATTTAGTGCTGAGCACTGTGGAGCTGCCAGGAGTCCAGTCTATTGATTAGTTAGGCTGCATAATTTTATTTACTTAGTATATCTTTGATTCATATTAATAGTATTATTAGTGTATGGTCATATTCTTTGTTGCCGAGCGGCGAGTGTGAGCAAGCGAAGCAAGGCCAATGATCGTGTTCCATTCGAGATTTTGCTATGTATATATGTTATATATATAGTATGGTATGGTATGGTATGGTATGGTATGGTATGGTAGGGAGGTCCATGTCCGATATATACGACCTGAGGCGACATATTTACCGAGGCGCAAAGCCGTATTATATATACTATATACTATGGTGAGTGCGCAACAGACGAACCTTTTGCCTAAAAATGCTTCGCGAAATGATGCCATTTTTGTCCAAAAAGTATATCGGATATATGCGACCACTTCGCAATACTTAAGTTCCTATGGTTGCGCAATCACCATGATATATATATTTATGTGTATGTCCGCAACACCAACGGCGATGGCAGAAATGGACAGACTACGCAAGCGGGTGCTACAGTTGCGCAAGCTTTGATGATAGCTGCACCTTGCGGTATATAGCTCTGCAGCCGCGCACCACGCTCTTCAGTTTCCTACGCTCTGCGACATTTAGTCCGCAGGTTGTCCTCCGCAGCCAGTCGATTGGATTTCGCCATAGCAGGCACGCTCCCTCCGACACTCTGCTGTGCGCTGGTTCAATGCGCAGTGGCCAGCTGTTAAGCGTCCATATCATCCGCAGATTCACACTCAGAGCTCACAATGTCTACAAATGCTGGATAACACTCTGCTGGTGCACGAAATAGCCGGCTAAGGACCGGACAATCTACCATTACCATTGTTAGCAAGAAAACGGGACAAAAGACAAAGCGATGGCGAGACAATAGGTAAAGCGGTATATATAACTCATTTGCACGCGAGGCATGTCTTATGTGCTATGTGTATGCCTAGTTTAGTTAGTTTTTGTTAGGTTTTATGTATCACTGTTGTTACAGTGTGTTTCTCCATAACTAGTTAACCCTCCGCGGCGCTTTGTGCAGCGAGGGTTACGGTAATTGGTCTGTGTGTGTGTGTGTGTGTGTGTGTGTGTGTGTGTGTGTGTGTCCATGTGTGTGTCCGTGTGTGTGTCTGAGTCTAGTCTGGCACGGCAGGCTACGAGGCGACTTATGAGCGATACCAGTAGATTCAGAATGACAAAGTAGGAAGTTATAAAAGGCAATTGTCTCGAAATGACTGCGTTCGAGAGATATGGCGTGAAAAAAACGAAAAAGCCAATATGCGGCTTACTCTTTCCGAGAACGACTAAATTGTGATCATTGGTGGGATGTAATCGAGAGGTGCTGAGTCCAGTGTTCTATTCTGGCGGTGCGAGCCCTCGCTGCGGCGTCTGGTGGTAGTATTATATATACCCTTTGGGGGTCGAGGTGGCCTGGAAGTTAAAGCAGAAGACTACAGAGCAAAGGGAATGGGATGGCCAGGGATCACCTCCAAGGCAGTGAAAAAAAAGTGACACCCCCTACCACCAATCACTGCCTGCCTGATTTCAAACTGATCTCCTGATTGTATATGACACTGTTAGTGTGTTTGTGTGTGTATGTTAATCACTGGGCGCCTGGAAGAGCAGCCCCCAGGCTAAAGGCCACCCCAGTTAAAATAAGAATCCTTTACCTTTACCTTTACTATATACTATGGTGAGTGCGTAACAGACGAACCTTTTGCCTAAAAATGCTTCGCGAAATGACGCCATTTTTGCCCAAAAAGTATATTGGATACATGCGACCACTTCGCAATACTTAAGTTCCTATGGTTGTGCAATCACAATGGTATATATATATATATGTCCGCACCTTATGCAAACAGGTGCTACAGTTGTGCAAGCTTGATGGCTGCACCTTGCGCAGAATGGCATATAGCTCTGCTGCTGCGCAGCACGCTCTTCAGTGGTTTCCTTCGCTCTGTGGCATTTCTTCCACAGGCAGTCCGCAGCCAGTCGATCAGCCTTCACCGTAGCAGGCGCACTCCCTCCCCCACTCTGCTGTGTGCTTGTCCAATGCGTAGTGCCCAGCTGTTCAGCGTCCATATCGTCCGCAGATTCACACTCGGAGCTCTCCATCTCCACAACTGCTGGATAGCACTCTGCTGGTGCACGAAATATCCGTCTAAGGACAATTTGACATTACCATTGTTAGCAAGAAAATGGGACAATAGACAAAGCGACGGCGAGACAATAGGTAAAGCGGCAGTGAGACAATCTTGACACATTACGCCTTTTCTGCATATATAACTCATTCGCACGCAAGGCATGTCTTATGCGCTATGCGTATGCCTAGTTACATTAATAACTAGGCACTAAAGTGCTAAACCCTCGGCGCAAGAAGCTATTGCTATGTTATAGAAAGTTTCAGTATCCCAATCTTATGTTATTTACAAGTTATATAGGATCATACGTTTCTTCAGGCGAACGATGCACGTAGTCAAGATCAACGTCCAGTGATGAAGATACACACGTGCACTATATAGCGTCACGCCAAACACAATGGCAAAACCCGTAAAAAACACCACGTGGTTGAGAGCAAGAGTGAATAGATATACGCTCGGGCGCCTGCGAGAGCAAGCAAAATGGCCAACCGGTGCGCCAATAAGGCTGCCAATCGAATTCTGTATCTTCGCAAAGAAGCTGTTTTACGAGAAAAAAACATTATAAATCAAGCGACTGCAGCGCTGAGACAATCCGTAGGTCTTCTTGGCCAATTTGTTACTGTTTGGAAAAGTCGAACTGGACACACACACACAAACATACCGAACTACTGTAACCCTGCATGCGCGCCGCAGGGTTAATAATGTATTATTAACCCTTGTTGTTGCTTATCAATTTCCTATCGGTATCAGTCAACTCAACTATGAGCCTCTACAACATCATGTACCTCCATTACCTCTTCTCAGGTCCTACTGCAACTGCATCTCTCTCTAGAGAAGGAAGAGCATCGCTGCAGTATGCACTACATTGCCACTGGGTCCTGTGTGCTGGAGGACATGCCCTGGGTGACTGTTCAGGAGCACAAGCCGACCTCACTCAAGTACACCTGGAAGCAGACTTGTGCCAAGGGTGAAGCCCTGCTGAATCCAAACCACAGCACCTTTGCTGCTTTTGAGCTCGTGTATGGAAGAGCAGGTGTGTAATTCTGAGTAATTAATGCTCACAGTGGACCTCTCTATAAAGGACACTCTGAATAAAGGACGCCTCCCTAATGAAGACACTGTCTGCTGCCCCACCAACAGTGCTCTGTACAAATCTACCTCTGAATTAGGGGCACACCTCTCTATACAGGACAGCCAGCTGGGTCCCAATGGTGTCCTCTATAGAGAAGCTCCACTGTATACAGTTTTAATGCATGTAGGTTGCAATCCCTTCTTGTAAAATTAAAGTATATTGTGCTCTTTTGTCAAGTTCCTGCTTGAAGTGTTCCTTTTTACTCAACTTCAGGTGATGGCAAGACTCATTACATTCGAAAGAAAATCAAGTCATCAAAGGGAAAGCCACTGACTGTTGCCATCAACGAGTCCTTTTCAGCTGTCAGTGTGATCCAGCAGCTAAGGAGTTTGCCCGAAGAATCACACAATGTCCTGTACTTTAGCTTCACCCTTCTGCCACCCAGTGTAAGCATATGAACTTCATACTCCACCATTTTGCCACCCAGTGTAGACCTGATCCTATCTACTAGCACCCACTATGAACTCACTGGTTTAGTGACGTTCTGACCAGTTGGCTGTCCTGGTGTCAACCTGTACCCTCTTAACCAGTGTGCATTCTATGCATCTGCATTGTGTAGGAGGAGTCATCTGAGGTAGACCAGCGGCTCTACCAGAGCATCATTGCTGAGGTGCAGTGGTTTCTTCTCGACCTTCTCTTCCTTGGTTACGTGGAGGACCCTAGCAGTGGCCTTTCGTTCAAGATCCCAAGCGAGCTTAACTGGGAGTGCTACTTTGAGGTACAGATTCGTAGCATGATTTTGCAGACTTGTGCAGTCAGTCTCCATCCACTCAGTATTGTATCAGCATTTGGGATGCACGTACTTACATAACAGCAGAATACTGTAGTATGTTGGTAGTTCTCTTTCCACTGTACTGCTGCTATATGGCTGTTCCCATGACTGGGTAAGTTCTTTCTGTGTACAAGTTACCACACTTTTGTGCCAGTTTGTAGTATTTCATTGCTTCGCTCCTGATGTTGTGCATGGCACAGGTTCCATCTCAAGAGGAGGAGGAGTCAGAAATGTCACTGCACAAGTTTGTCGAAGAGTTGCCTGTGTTGCAGCTGGTGGGCAATGTCAAGCACATCCAGCCGAATTAGTGAGTGAATCACTCTTTAACCTAATCACTCCATCTGATGAGCATGCATGCTGCTGGTTAATCCTCACTGTTACATACAATCACTGACGTGGCTAGGGTGTGTATCAACAATTTACAATCTCATGCAAGGGGGACTGTAATTTTAACCTTGTGGTATGACCTTTTGTCACTACTTTATTCACATTTGGTGTGTGTGTGGGGGGGGGGGGGGTAATTTTAGGTATTGGACTTCTATGTACTGTTAATGTAAGGCACCGATATGTGGGTATCATTATGCCTAGATGCACGCTGACGGCAGCAAAGTATGGACTACTATGATACTCCTGTCTGTTAATCTATAGTGTCAGCAAGCTATGCATATTATATGTTATACAGTGGTATATCTACATGCTGTACATTTGTACAAGTTAATTTATATAATATATAACATAATTTTTTAATACTTGTGTACATACGTAGTGCAATTATCGCTTGAGGATGCTTGGACTACAGTTACGTAGCAATTCAGCGCACTACTGTATACACTGTATTAGCACTTGAACAATTGTGGGTGACTATATGCTGTATCTCTGCCACCCTTCAGTGCCTTTGAGGTTGACAGCGACGTGCAACTTGTGTGCAAGTACCTCCATGCCTATCATCGCAAGGATGACCCAATCCATGGCATCAATAGATTGTATGAGTTACCTCCTGGTGGGTCTGTGGTCATTGGACATATAGTCTTGACCTGTCAGTGCTTACATCCATTATGTTTAGCTTGGTGTGGTAGTGAAAGCATGACAAAATTTGCTGCTAATCTTAGTTACTATCCTAGTACGTACTTCAGCTACAGTGTCACGCACACTGTTCTCTTCCTTGGTATGTACGTACGGTACATGACACAGAAAACTTAACTTTTTCCGAGGAATTCCGTGGTTGTTCTGCACAGACACCCGCGGATAGTTGTGCGGTACAGGATCTTCCGCAGGGCGGCCGCGGATCTTCCATGCGGGTGGACACAAATCTTCCATGGATTTGGGTTGAAAATGGCGGAAACCAGAAGGCGAACTTCGTGTGCAACAATGCTGAAGGATCGAGGAAGACATCGCAAGGATCATTTGAATTATTATTGTAGGAATAGGGCTTCCTTTGATCTTCCCTCGATTCACTTCATGATGATCTTCTCCATGGCAAGTTTAGCTGAAACGCTCGAAAGTAGGTGAGATTACGACTGAACACTGGCGCTTTTATGTACACGTCGATCGCGCCTGTAGAATTAGGGTGAGATTTGAGAGGGTATTATCCTCGCAATCTCTGTAAATACGAGAAGACGTAACAAATCAGTGCAAGTGCGTATTTCATCCGCAGAATTCCTCACGGAATCCGCTAATTGTTCCGCACAGAATCTGCTAATTGTCCGCGTGGACATACGCGGATGGCTGTGCAGCTATTTGCGGATCACCCGCGCGGTAGTCTGCGGAAAAAGTCAAGTTTTCCGTGTCATGTACCATATGTACATACATGTGTACTTCTATGTGTAAAGAATTCCCTTATCTCTTACCTTTGTGTAGCTCGGATGGATTCAAAGACCCCTCATTTCAGGCAACCAACTCCTGTCATGTTTGAAGACTTGCCTGACCTCCCTGTTGATTACTGCCATAAGCTGCTGGCCCAGTACATGCCAAAGGAGGTGAGGATGAACAAGACGTACCAGAAGCTGTTCATCGGGTGAGTGACATACAACACAGAGTGTACGTATAGTGACAGTGACAAGTGAGTAGTCTGCAATGCTTTCACTGACAATGACATGTGCATGTGTCTCCAGGTACATGAAACGACGATGCAAGTTTTTGGAGAACTTTCCTGGCCTAAACTACAACCCAGGTAAATTTGGCAGGGTGGGTTGGGGTCTATTCAATGGGTAACATTCTTACTGAGAAGACAGAAGACGGTTGTACAGTTGTGTTGGTTGTGTGAAGATGTTTCTGGACAGTGTTTAACGCAGTGGCATACCCCAGTCGCAACAGTAGATGCAAAGTGTTCTGTTCTTTTTACCGTTTTTGTACATAGTTACTGGTCTCTGTTTGTGGTGTAAGTTTGTGCAAGCTGGTAACTGTAAGCATGCAGTTACCAGCTCAGAAACACTTACTACACATACACTACAAGACGAAGGCAGTTACACCATCCGCCTCAGGCTCACGGGTTTGTACAACATGCTAGTTGCTCACTGAGCCCACTACCATCCACCACACAAGTGTCAGCCTCGAGGGCGCAGGTCCTAAGCGATTGCAGTTGGCGGCACACCCGTCACCAGCACATACATAAGGGATGATGGGAGGCGAAAGAGCGTGACCGGTTTCCTGGCTCACATTGCTGAAACTCTGCGTTAGACTGTACCTCATAGGTTTGAGTTTTGTTGCTGGTCCTTTATCCCCTTATGCCTTTCTCCTGAGCTGTAATGTCCTCCAGCCTACAAGATCTTTTACTATTCATCAGGTATATGTAGAAGCCAGTGAAGCCACATACTGGCCTTTCAACCAGACATACATACGTAGAGCTAATTCATACTATATTATTATAATATGTTAGAAAGACTTGGTCTCTCTCTCTCTCCCTCTACACGTAATGTTGTCTTTCGTTCTTTTTACCATTGTGCAGGTAAGGTGGCCATCTCAAGGGGTAAGCACAGGGCAGCGGAGATAGTGGATACCTCACAGCTGGGCTCCACCATCATGGAGACGATGCTGAAGGAAGTCAGTGAATTCTGCAACCCAGTAAAGAGGAACAACTGGTCCAACTCCACCAGACAGCAGGTACATATATACATACGCATGACAGGTGCTGTGCACATGTTAAGAGTATATAGAATTTAAGCAGTATAGTATTCAGTGTTTATACATGCGTGCATGCATGTGCACGTGTGTGTATTTGTACGTACGTATCTGTCTGCATGCATGTTTTTATGCCCATACATGTTTACATGCAAGCCAGCATGCATGTGTGCGTGCGTGTGTGTGTGTGTACATGTGTATGTACATGCACACGCCAAAATGCCGTCGCTGGTTTCTCTTCCCCCTGCCAGCTGGTGTATGATGTCCAGGATGGGGGTGGGTGCTTCCACCTCATAGCCGTCAACGCTGAGAGCATGAGCAAGGAGGAAAGGGAGAAGTACCAGATCATGGGGACAGAACTCCCGCCCTCTCAGTAAGTGCGAACACCTCACTCCGCATCTACATGTGTGTGCATTCTATTGTATGTACATATGTGCTCTGCTGCGCCTGTGTGTGTGGATGTTCATACAATGCGGTGTGTCTGATAGATTTTTACAATTGCCATGGCAACTACACATGTTGCATGTGTCTTGTGGGAGTTTAGTTTCAAGCCTGGAAACCTTACGGTGACCCTGGTATACTATATGAGCTTATGTATGTGCACGTTGGTACAGCTTTTGGCTGTGTAGCAGTCGCTTACGTATACTTCAGTTATTCTGTGCCAGAGTGATTCACAATCTTCCTCTCTTGCTCACCCTGTCAGTGAACTGTCCACAAGGAAGTACCTAGACAAGTACCTTGCCAGTGCCTTCAACCTGGCCCTGGAGAATGACAGACTGAAGGTGGTAGACAGCCAGCAGTATGTCCTCACTCTGGACTACACACTAAAGGTAGGCATGACTGTGCATGAGCTATGCCAACAGTTTTATGTCCTACGAATCAACCCTAGCAGCCAACAGCTACGGTACGAGTCTTAAAAATGTAATGATAACCAAAAACCAACAGTGAAGAGTTAACGATTATCCAATAACGGTTAACGGATAAACGTCAACTTTTATCGGTTCTCAGTTATTGATTAATCGCTAACTGTTACTCGTGGAATTCTATACAATTTACAATGTATGTGTTTGTGTAGGGAGTGGTAGGCCTTTTAAGCTCACCTGCGAAATGTTGGATGCCATAAAAGAGTGGATGAAGCAGGATGACAAGACCATGATGACCCCGTTCGCGAAAATGCTGGGCGAACACGGTTTCAAGATCTCGATGTGCACGGTCGAGAGAGCCAGGAAGACACTGGGGTGGACTTTGACATTGCCCTCGTAGCTGCTAAGAATCTTCTCCATGATCCACTGAGGAAGTGCAATTGAGCGCAACTGTAGCGACAAACAAGCGAACTCCAATACTAGCACTTTTACGAATTCCGTGTAAGGTGACACTCTCACCATCCGGAATTTCGCACGCATAATTATATTCTGAATAATATTATCCGGTTAACCTTTAGCTATTAACGGTTAACTGTTGTGCGCATTTCGGTTACCGTTTAGCGTTACCTTTTTATGACGCGACAGTAGATCATGCAAGGCTGTAGAAGTTACTACGCATAGGGTTCACTGTATGCACTGTTGTAGTGTTTGTACCGTATGTACATTTATGTATGTTCACCTTCGCTGGAGTTTTCGCTGGAGTTATCGCTGGACTTCACTAGCCAATTGGATTTCTTGAATACACCAAGCATTTCGGCAGCTCACTGCTGCCTTCTTCAGTGAGCTGCCGAAATGTTTGGTGTATTCTAGAAATCCAATTTGCTGGTGAACTCCAGCAATGGTGGTACCTAGCCGGAGAAGCTTTTTCATATATATGTATTCATATATGTACGTATAATGCTTGGCACATCATTCATCTCCACACCACCCTCTTCTTCAGATGCTTGAGATCCACGAGCGTTTCGAGTGTGGTATCCCTGTCATTATCGAGGGGGAAACAGGTGTAGGTAAGACGGCTCTCGTGGAGATGCTGTCCATCCTATGGAACCAGTCCCTCCTTGGTGACTGGAGGCTCCTCAGAGACCGTGTCCTCACACTGCTGAAGGATTTGTGCTACTGTGAGTTGAGTGGTCATGGGTGTGGATATTATTTTTAGCAACTTTTGATATACACATTTTGGTGAGTTCTTATGGAAAGTGAATAGAGGATATGCATGAACTCTGCCCGCTTTGTGGTCAAAAGGTCAACAGTGAATGGTGCACACAGCCGCAATATGTAAACACAGGAGAATGGACACCTCGAGAGCTTGTATGACATCGACGGAGCCTCCGCACAGTCTCTGGTCCGTTGACCAGCTGAAAATTGATCTAAAAGAGAAGGAGCTTCCAGCCAGTGGTTAAAAGAGCAAGCTGGGAAGAGAGCCGCAGACTTTCAGGAGGTGAAGTGCCGCAAGTGGAGCTAGGAGCTGTAGCGTGCTCTAGAACTTCAGCGTACCAGCATCGCTATCTATTGAGAGCCTGCCAACAAGTGGCTGGAGTGTTAGTGATCTGTCTCAAGTCGTAGACAGATGCACAACTTTAGCAACAGTTTCATACACTTCATCCACAGCTCAACTGCCACTACAGTACTCCTGACCCACTAGATAGACTGGCTGAGGCTTACTGTGATGCAATGGCTGAAGGCTCACTGTTAGAAGTTGCATTTTGAAGTCATTCGTTATAAAAAGAATTTGTCACATTCGTCGCTTTCATGATCCTCTAACAGTGAGGTGTCAGAGCATGTGTCAGGTACGTAGTTTGGGCAGTTCCAGTCAGTGCTGCTGCTTTCTTGCTTCCTGCAGTGAGAGATCTTGTCGCTGTTGCTGCTTGAACAGCATCGGTAGCTCGTACGTTATGGTTAGCGCTAGACGACTCCTGAAAACCTTTGTAGTAGGCGAAGTTGCAGGTGTAAGCCTTGTTCCCAAGCTTGTACAAAGCACCAACAAGCTTTCTGCGTTCTCCTGCATACTTAACATTTTACTAAGTCCCTGCTGATAGATCCTGCCAATGTTGTACAGTGTTAGCAAGGTGTCCGATTTAAATTTAGTGTGTAAGTCATTGCAACAGTACCTCCAATTGATGCGAATGCCTTCTGGGCATCGATCCTTTCTGTTTGAGCTGCCCCATACACTGCACAAATGCCGCTCTTCACGAAGCAGGTCAATATCTAATTATTTTCCTATCTTCTACGTGTATTTGATGCATACCGTTCACCGTCAACCTTATGATCTTCCGCTATTACACAGCTCATGCATATCCTCTATGGGTTGAACTCGATATTTGAAATTTCAAAAGTGCAAATGTTGGTAACTTTGTTGTAGTCTTCACCTGCTAATGCATACACACTGTACTACTCTGAGGTAGCAAACAAACTGAATGAGTTCATACATTATATATTTACGTGTGTACAGTAATATGTACCAGTGTACTGGGTATTCCTGTTATCTAACGAGTGAGAGGACAAGTCCCTTTATGTTGCTAACACACAAGTACCGTACAAGTGTACCTGTCATCTCACAATGACTCCATCTCCTTCCTACCCTCTCCAGCCATTGAGGCTCCACCAGACATCATGAAGTCCTACATGCAGCTTATCGGTAACATCCAGGAGGACACTCCAGTGCAGTTGGAGGATTTGGAGAAGGTCTGCACTCTCTCACATGTCGTCACCACCACCAAAGGCTCTGTGAAGAGCGAGAGGCACATACAAGAAATCCTCGCTAGTTACGTACAACAGATACTAACTTCACCTGTTATCTCTCTGCTGGACGTTGAGGCTGTGTGGAAGGAGAGAGCTCCAGTGGAGGCAGAAGGCGACGGGTGGAAGTATCCTGATCGCAATTTCCCAGCAATGGTGCAGCATTTCCGAGTCACACAAGACCCACAGGTACACATCCATCCACGTATTTACTACTGTATGTACATACTGTAATTGCCGAGCTGTAAAGCAAGACAAGTACATAATCCTGCTGCATTGTCGCTTTGCATTTGTATATCTATATATACGTATATCCGTCCAAGTCAACCCGAGACACCTCGATTGTGCAATTGCTTCCTGTTCTTTGCTGGCGTGTATGAAAACTACAAGCTCCACTTTGACGGAATCCGCAGCGAATCTGCACGCATAAACACTTTAATGGTTTTGGCTGCATTCACATCTTTGCTGGCATTGCATATTGCTCGGTTGGGGGGCTACATGGTTCCTGTCAGTTGGCCATTTTTGGCTTACGTGATTCTACCCACGTGGCCCAGACCCCTTCCACTCCTCTCTCAGGCGGTGTGCATAAAAGTGCACCCCACTGGATTAGCTTTCGGGCAGCTCACATAGCTCACACCCCATGCTCTCCCTCGTGCCTCTGCCTAGGCCTGTCCCGGTTGTTCTTCCCATCCTTGCCATGCGGCGCCTAAAGCCCTCTAATTCCAATGGCTTTGTTACTTTATGGCCAAGCAAGGCCTGGCCTTCATTGGGACCATCCACCATTTTGCTTAAGTCTGTCAGTAGCAAGGCTCCTGCATTCTTATGAATGCCCTATATAGTACGTATATACGTATACATGTGGAGTTGTATGCACTGTCCTTGTAACATGTATGGTTGTACTGTCAGTCCATGGCTGTACTGTACAACGTGTTTATGAACTGCACTGTATACTGAACATGGGCAGTGAATGTAGAGTTGCTGGATGGATATGGTATCCTTGTCTGTAATATGTACCTGTCCATGTATTCATCTCTCCCCCAGGCAACTGCAGGTCTGCTCTTCTACCTTCTGAAGGCTCAGCCCATTGTGACATTCTACAAACTCAACGTGCATGCAGGTGAACTCTCATAGGGAAGGAAAGTAGAGGGAGGAGAGTTGTTTCAGATGTCATTGAATGACAGTGGAAGTGTATTATTGTGGAACCAATTAGAATGGCATAATAGTTTGCTCTGTATACATATGTATGTATGATGAGAAAGGGTAGTTCTCTAATCTTATCTTATAGCTTAGCTTAGCTTATATCTATATCCCAGCTGAGAAGCCCTCACTTCATTTGTATGCATGATGATGTGCATGTACCCTCCCTCTGAGGTGAAGTACCCCTTCATCTTG
Source organism: Aplysina aerophoba (assembly GCA_949841015.1). Lineage (NCBI taxonomy): Eukaryota > Metazoa > Porifera > Demospongiae > Verongiida > Aplysinidae > Aplysina > Aplysina aerophoba. Next base: position 4,499,471 of record OX465051.1, on the reverse strand, counting down.
TGTGTCCCAATGCTTGATTAATCACCCTCTGCCTACTTAATTCACAGCACTCACTCCCAAAGACTTTTCAGATTTCTTGCAACCTGTTTTCAAGCAGGGAGCACACCTGAAGAGCAAGTGGGCAATGAAAGGCAGCACCGTGCCCAAAGTGACGGTATGTGTACATACACCAGGCCTGCAGACACCACATACGCATCACACACACGCAACACGCACACACAACACACACACTGTCTTTGATGCGCTGGAGCAAAGACGTCCACCAAAGGTAGGCTTGTCTGCAAGTATCTATGTACATACATACGTACGTACGTATAACCTGCATACTGCAAAAAAGAACTACAGTGTGTGCTTGTCTGTGTGTAAATCATTACTGCATGCATTATGCATTGAATGCACAAGAATGAACTGGCTGCTCCTGCAAGTGATGATCTTGCTTCACATATGTACACGCCTCATGTAGGTGTTTCTGGATGAGATCAACACATCCTCGTGCATGGGCCTTCTGAAGGAAGTCCTTGTGGACAGGACCTTCTTTGGGCAGGTGGGTGTCCTGCAAACAGGTGCCTTCTTGTGTGGCAGCAACAGTGCATATGCACGTATGTGAATGCTTGTATGTCTTGTACCTATACGTACATGCATGTGTGTGTGGTGCATGTGGCTTCTGCCTGTGTATCAGTACAGTACATGCAATGCCATGCGTATATGTTTTCTTAACGTTACACAGCCTGTTCCAGATAACATCTTTATTGTAGCAGCATGCAACCCTCACCGTGGTAACAGCGTGGTCCATCTGCAGAAGAAGCAGCCCTCAAAGTCGTGGGTGCGTGGCTCCTACAATGTGCACCGGCTCCACCCGACCATCCGCTACCTGAAGTGGGACTACGGTGCCCTGGACTCACAGCAGGAGGAGCAGTACATCAAAGCCAAGATGGCAATGATGGGGCATGATGACAACAAGTGAGTGTGCAGGCTGGGTTGGGCCTATTGTAGTATACATCTGTCCTGTATCTTATACTGTGACTGGCTATGAATTCCACTGTAGCTGTTATCGTGCCTATGTACGTACTGTAATCTTTGTGAATGCCACTGTGAATATGTACCATGTGTGTGTTACTCTTTTTACTGCAACACTGCTGGGGTTGGGCAGGTACGGTTGCTGTGTGCTACCGGTTAAGGTGCTGCTACTGCTGCCCTGTATCTTATAATAGTGTTCATTTGCTTCTCACCACCACGTACTCAACCACCACCTTAACCGCACACACTCACTCCATAGGACCCACAGTGATAATCTGAGTATCCTGATTGTCCAGAGCCAGAATCTCATGAGGACCCTTGCTGCAGACCATCTCAAAGAAAGTTGTGGATACATGGCGAACATTGCAAAGAAGCTGGCACACAGCTGTGTCAGCCAGAGGGATATTCAGGTGAGCGACCGCATCTTAGGGGTGCCTCTCCTACCCTGTGTTTCTTCTCTACTTCAATGCCACTTCTGTGCTCATTGTATCCTGTCTGCTCGTGCACCAGTTGACTTTTGTGTGTTGTTCCACATTAGTTGTCTTCTAGTGGAACAGTGAAGTGTAGCTACTGTCTGTGTTCTGTCCTTGTAGCGAGTCTTCACCAATGAAGTGTAGCCACTGTCTGTTCTGTCCTTGTAGCGAGTCTTCACCATGAAGTGTAGCTACTGTCTGTTCTGTCCTTGTAGCGAGTCTTCACCAATGAAGTGTAGCCACTGTCTGTTCTGTCCTTGTAGCGAGTCTTCACCATGAAGTGTAGCCACTGTCTGTTCTGTCCTTGTAGCGAGTCTTCACCATGAAGTGTAGCTACTGTCTGTTCTGTCCTTGTAGCGAGTCTTCACCAATGAAGTGTAGCCACTGTCTGTTCTGTCCTTGTAGCGAGTCTTCACCAATGAAGTGTAGCCACTGTCTGTTCTGTCCTTGTAGCGAGTCTTCACCAATGAAGTGTAGCTACTGTCTGTGTTCTGTCCTTGTAGCGAGTCTTCACCAATGAAGTGTAGCCACTGTCTGTTCTGTCCTTGTAGCGAGTCTTCACCAATGAAGTGTAGCCACTGTCTGTTCTGTCCTTGTAGTGAGTCTTCACCAATGAAGTGTAGCCACTGTCTGTTCTGTCCTTGTAGCGAGTCTTCACCTTTTATGATTGGGTGTACAGAGGCTACAAGAAGTAAGCACAGCTTCATTTGTGCACATTGATACATTGCATACATTGTGTGCCAGATGTTGTGTATGCCAACTGCCTACGTAGCTGGAGTAATGTGGTGTAATTTGGATACTTGAAGCTTTGATGAGTAGCGTAACACGTATGGCTGTATAATATAATAATACATATGGCTGGCACGTTTTGCACTGCAAGTTAATTGAAATTGCAGTCAGTGAATTATCACACCTTTTTGCAGGAATATCGAGGGAAGATTCAGTAAAGCAGAATTGGAGGACCCACGCAAGTTGCAGGAGCGGGCGGTCATGGTGGCACTGGGTATTGTCTACTACTTCCGCCTGGATGAAAAGTCCCGCACAAGGTACAATAAAGATCTGAAGAAGTACATGATGGGGAGCATGACAGTTGAGGAGGTGCTCAAGGAAGAGCTAGACTTCTACGGCAAGCACCTGAGCATCCCCCGCGGCATCGCTAAGACACAGGCACTGCTGGAGAACCTGTTCTGCATCATAGCATGCTGCTCCACCAGGACACCTCTCATCATTGTTGGTGCCCCTGGCTCAAGCAAGACTCTCTCTTTCAATCTTGCACTGTCAAACATCAAGGGAGCAGAGTCAAAGTCGTGAGTTTAACTATTCTTAAGTAGATTCCTGTAATTGAGGGAATCTGTGTGGCAATTAGCATGTTGGGGAAGACCAAAAGTACTGTATGCATAGGCTGTTTGCTGCCTTCTGTGCGAAGGCATTTTTCTTTGTCAAGTATTTTGCGACTTACAATTTTTGACAGCATACTCTGTGTTGACTGCCCCGTTACAAGCTTTCACTCTTTGTCACTCTTCCTGTCTTTGTGAACTACGTAACAGCTATGTATATAACTAACTGATTCCCTGCATGCTCGTCCCATAGGCGTCTGTTCCGTGACTGTGAGCTGTTTCCTTCAATGGACCCGCACTTCTACCAGTGCTCACGACGTACCACTTCTGTGGAGGTGGAGACTGTGTTCCTGAGAGCTGTCAAACGGCAGGCTGGTTTTAATGAACTCCGAATTCCCTTCAGTTGTGGTGAGGATGCACACACACACTACACATGTATGTGTATCAATCAGTACACATACATACGTACTGCATAAGCTGTAATTTTTGCGGCATGAAGATTTCGCTAATTGCCGTTTGGTAGGGTATTTCGCATTTATATTTCATGAATGGCAGCCTAATAGTCTATACTGAATGTGCAAAGGGTGAAATTATTCGCAAGGATATATTTTTGCGAAGGCCGACTACCTCACGAAATTCGCGAGAATGAAGTCCCGTGAAGATTAGACCTTACATGGTACTGAGACCCAGTTGACATAATTCTTGTGTACATTTACTGAAAAAGATGCATGATACCACCGCATTCATGCATGCCGGAGTTTTTAACTTGACATCTGCCCTCTTTCCTCCCTCACTCTCCCTTTGGTTTCCCCTCCTAGTTGTGTTCATGGATGAGGCAGGACTTCCTGAGGAGAGCCATGAGTCACTGAAGGTACGATTCACTGTGCTTGAATGCTGCTAGCCTCATCAGGACAGTCATGTGACTACTGCTTTGGAATCATGTGCTGCTTATCCTGCACATCTAGTACCTACAGTACCAAGCTACGTACAATCATGATCCTCCTGCCTCTCTGTTGTAGGTTCTACACAAGTACCTAGACAGCAGGGAAGTCTCCTTTGTGGCCATCACTAACCACCTCTTGGATGCAGCCAAGACCAACAGGGCAGCCAGCCTCTTCAGAGCCAGCTACAACGCTGTGAGTGTGATTGCTTTTTAGTGTGACTCACAATGCACTGTTCGTCATGTGTCTACCCACACCCAGTCCACGTATTTGTCATGTCATGTGTCACTTTGTCACGTGTCCATCTATCCTCTAGAAAGACATAAAGACCCTGGCTCGCGAGTGTCTGGGGTCTGCTTCTCCTGAAGATGCTGATGCCAAGACTGTGGAGAAGTTGTGTGACCCTTACAACTACTGGATGAATAACCACGAATGGTGTGTGTCACAAGGTAGCATGCATATTCTAGCAGCACATCGGTGGTGATGTGTTGGCACCGAGGTTGGGGAATGGTACTTTGCATCTTCTTCAGGTTTAAAGACTTCTTTGGTCTGCGTGACTTCATCCACATGATCCACTATTTGCGTCGCGGGAAGGCCAGCAGCATCACCCACCAGCTGGTCATGGCAGCCCTGGAGAGGAACTTCAATGGTTGTGAAAAATTCAATGATGTCTGCAAGGAGTTTCTTAGATATGTAAGTGCAACAGATTTTCAGGAAGGTCCTACCTGACGCAAGTGGTAGTGGGTGGTTGTAGATCCCTCAACACACTGTAGCACTGCCACGCAAGTGGTAGTGGGTGGTTGTAGACCCCTCAGCACACTATAGCACTGCCAGTTGTTGTAGGAATGACATATGACAACGTATTGTAATGGCATGCTGCGGCTGTGTATAAGGTGACCCATACTTTATCAAGTCTCATTTGTTGTATGCTGTGCAGTTGAAACAATCTCCTGAAAGGCTGAGGCAGAGAAATGTCATTGAGATCCTACAGAACAGTCTCCAGGACAAGCCCAACCGCAGTCTCCATGGCAACCAGGAGACTTATGATGAGGTTCGGTACAAGCTTATCATTGACCCCAGCGAAGATGACTCTCTGTCAAGGCTCTTGCTGATGTACAAGATCCTTGACCCAAAGAAGACAAGGACATTCATGTGCAGTGACTTCCCTGAAGATAGCCAGCTACAGAAGGTGAGCAGTGACCGAGCCTATGTATGTGGTAACCTGCACTGTGGTGTGCTGTGGCAAGTTTGTTTTTTCTGAAGTATGTACACTGTACTCACTACATTTGCGCATATCTATGTAACTCTGTGTTGTCTGACATGGTTCCCTGCAGATCAACACAATTGCAGCCATCCGTCATGCTGCTGTGGAGGGACAGACCGTCCTGATGTCACAAACAGATGACATCCACGAGAGCTTCTATGACCTGTTCAACCAGCACTTTCGACGCATTGATGACCCAGACCCCAACAAGGAACCCAGGTTCTACGCTAACATTGCCATTGGCAGCCATCACAAGCCGTGTCGTGTTCACAAGGACTTCCAGTGTGTGGTGATTGTGAAGAAGTCGGAGCTCCCTAACACCCCTGCTCCATTCCTGAACCGATTTGAGAAGTACTGCATCTCCCATAAGGACTTCTTGGATGCCAGGCTCCGCTCCCTGCCACCATGCCTGCGAGTGGCTGTGCAATGTGCCCTTGAGAAGGTATGTACGGTACCTGTTGCAAGTTACTTACGTTTTTATGTGGAACTGCCGAGTAGACTTTCCGTAGAATACCGCACGGTATAATGGGGATTTTCAATAGCCAACCGCGAAGCGCCAGAAGGCTTCCGGTGGACTTCTGTGCTGCAGATCACATGTACGTATTACATACGTACGTACTTTCAGCTTATACGTAGGTGTGAAAACTGCAATGTTTATTTGGACAGCGGCAACAAAGTACGTAGCCCCACCCTAACACTAAGGTGTCAGGCAAACCCAACGCAGTTGTTCAACAGCGCACTCGCCTGCCTGCACGATGTAAAGTTTAATGTTAGGAAATCCTTTTGGATTTGGGAGTGTTAAGAGACGCAGTCTGTCGATGACAATTCTTTATTTCAAGCGTCCGAGAATAAGAATCATCTTTGACAAACTGCGTCTCTTAATGCTCCCAAATCCGAAAGGATTTCTCAACATCATCTGGAATCAATGCAGTTGAAATTCCCATATATTCCATTCTAAGGATTGTGTAATACGTACGTACGTGCATAAACCCGTCGCAAAGCCTTCTGCGGAATCTGTGCAGGTAGTGCGTGGAAGGGGTGCGGTCACGCTGCAGATGTCTTTGCCGACTTTAACAGAAACTTGCGTGAGAAAACTGCAGAAAACTTCGAAGCCATGTAAGTAACTTGTATCAGGTACCATACGTATACTGCATAAACATTATAGAGTAGCCACGTATTAGAGTTTTGGGGTCATCAGGTGATTGCACTGCTAACAGTGCGTACTATATGTGATGGCAATAACTACTGGTAGGTATCCTGCTCCTGCACTGTAGGTCCATGAGTTCTTCAATTTTGTTGGGGAATCAAGCTTCTATGGAGCCAGGAAGGGTGAATCAGTTGAATCCCTTGCACTCAGCATCCTTCCTTCTCCTGACTTCCTGTTTGCAAAGCTGACGCAAGAGGCTGGCACCACCACGCTACTGCTTGCAGACGCGATGGGTGAGGCACAGGCAGTAACGAATGGAGCTGTGGTCCTGCTCACCTCTTTGATCAGTACACTGCAGGAGGATGCTGGGTTCCAATTCATCAAGGTAATAGAGCCCGTGCAGTATGGTCTGCATGAGAGAATCTGTGCATCATTGTATAAAACCAGTATTTCTCAATAGATGTTGGAGCTGTTCAAAACACTAGCCAACAGTGAAACTTGCTCTTGGACATTTGTCAACCCACAGAAACGTTTAAGATCAAGTATTGCAGGCTATATAGTGTTCTTAAAAGCTTCTAGCTACTCCAGACTGTACAACAATTTCTAATAGATGTGTGCAATCTACTGTAAATTAGCGTTCCACATTGTACGCGCTTCCATTTGGCAGCAGCACTGTGCCTGTGATTGTTGTGCCGTACACTTTAGCCATGATGCCATCTGTCAGTAAAGGTGAAATACGTATGTTTGTGTCTTCCTCAGCTGAGTCACGCAGAAGTACAGGATGATGCGAAACACATCCTTGGGCAGCTGAGCAGCCTCCCCAGCGACTTCAAGGGCATTGCTCAGGCCATTCTTGACAACCGCCACTCCAGAGAGCAACTTGTGTCCTTTGTGCGTGATGCTGTGAACCACCTCCATCTTGCTCCAGCCCCAGAAAGGTGCAAGACAGAGTTTGGCTACTCTGCTGTGAAGGACATTACAGAGGAGTCCTGTGTGGTTGTCATGGTGATGGTGCAGTGGCTGGTGCTGTACATGTCCAAGAGGCTGCTCCAGCTGATGACAGCAGAGGCTCTGACCCTCTCCAGAAAGTGAGATGCCAAGTGTGTGATGTGAGAGAGAGCCGTCTAATTTTAGTAGCTAGTCGGCTTCTAATGGTAGTTTGTTTGTGGTGGTCGGAGTCAAGGGTCAGAAATCAAGCTGCATAGTGTGACACGCACATGCATACATAGTGTGCACTTCTGCGAGGTCTGAGATGGGTAAATTTATGCAGTTCAACACAGTCAGGCAGCGAATGGTGTCATAGTATACTACGTAACTCGTTGTTATACTCGGCCATTGAAAGCTCCTTGACACTGGCATGGTACATACGTATGTATGCACATACTGTACCCATCACACTATGATGATTGTCATTATACCACTGTGTTGATGATTGCTTATAGCTCAAGCTTTAGGCATACGCTTGCTGTTCAACAGCCTCTGTACACACTTGTCATGGTCATGCTGTCTGCAGGAGGATACCTCACTGGTGCCTGGACTCCTACCTGACCCACCAGAGCCACTTCAGCCTCAAAGATCTCATCAACAGCAACATGCAGCATGCCTCGCTGCGCAGCACCTCCAGGTGGGCTGGGGCATGCTCACCAGCGTGTTTTCTGACTTACAGTATGTGTGCCCAAGCCTGAGTAGCGTACATACAGTATATGATCTGTATTTATGTCCTGAGCTCCTGCTTCTACGAACGTGTGTAGCTAAGCATGATGACTTACAAATGGTGCAAAAGGACGAACATTGCAGTTCTTCACTCCATCTTCCCCTCCTCCCTTTCTTCTCCCTCAGCATTGGGACAGTACCCACCAAGCTGGTCTGCTTCACCCGTTCCACACCCAACATCCACCGCCTCCCTTCTGTGTTCCCCACTGTCCTCTCAGCCACTGACCACAGGCTCAGCCATGAGGCTCTCATGAAGGACATGATCACTGACGAGGTACAGTACTGTGGAGAGTGATTGATGACCATTGTGCCATCCTCTCGCACGCCTCTCACTTTCTGTGCTACTGACACAGTTATGTACAGATGGTCCGCCTGATCTATGACCTTCTGAACATATTTACATACATTTAAAGTAATGGGAATTTGTTGTTCTTAAACCTTCACTATTATCCTCTGCCCTGCCCACAGCTGGCCCCTCTATACTTGTGCAAGCTGTCTAGCATCCTGTCAGAGCAAGCCTTCATTGCACAACTGCAGTCCTTCACACAGAGCAAGGAGAAGATGATCATGGTCTTGGTGAGCTCATTGACAGATGCACTGAACAGTGGCAAGTAATAGTTTGCGAATGCTGTATCTATGAATAAAGTTTCTGCTCCCCAAGGTGATCAACATGCAGGAGACCTCCAAACAGATGGTGAACCACATCAGGATAATGGTGGAACAAGCAGAGAGCTCTGCCAGAGAACCTCAGGTCTGTAGCATGCAGCCACCACTACCTATGCACAATGGGCATCTATGCTAGTCTGTAGTGTAACACATGCAGTGGCAACAGCATTAGTGAGTGGTGGCTTTTCATGGGTATGCATATGTACATGTACGTATGTGAACTGAGGAGTTGCTGTAATAGTTTACTAAAGGCATTCTCTCCCTAAGTATTCCACTCTTTCCAAGTGCACTTATATACGGACTGTCACTTTCCCTTGCCTTTTCCTCTCACATGCAGAAGCTGTTTGTACTGCTGCTGCACTTCCCACCGTCCATGTTCTACAACCCTTGCTACCCTGCCCTCTTCCTCAATGGCTGGGACCATCACTACCTTGACTCAGTGCAGCCTGAGCCAGAAGGCATTGTGGACATCAGGTGAGGCCTCAACCTCATACTGCGGGGGTGCAGCTCATACTGGGAGGGTGCAGCTCACTCTGCGGAGGTGCAGCTCACACTGCGGGGGTGCAGCCTACTCTGCGGAGATGCAGCTCATACTGTGGGGGTGCAGCTCATTCTGCGGGGTGCAGTTCATACTGCTAGTGTCTGTCCTATTTCAACTTGTCTCATCCTGTACTCTGTAGGCAATGGTTTAGTGTGGCCTGCCAACGTAGCCATAACCCTGACAGTCAGGGTGTGATTGTGAAGGCCGTGAAGTCCATGATCCCTGACACTATCACCATTGTCTCCTCAAGGTGGGTGCACCGGCCAGCTGGTTCAGACACCTAGTGTACCAACACCCTGTCATCTTAGTGACTGGTATAGTTTACTGAGGTGTTGGTTTGCCCAGACCACACATCAGCATATTACTACATATGTACATTGATTAAAAGAGAATGTCTGCGTTTGTAGAGCCATTTCAGTTTGCTGTTTTAGTCATTTCAATCTGTCTCACATTTTCACCCCTGCTGTTTGCCACTCCCGGTCAGAGTCTCCATCGGTGCCAAAAAGGGCGGTCCCTTCAACAGAACACCCACTGACGGAAAAGACAAAGTGAGACAGTTCGAGCAGCTACTGACTGGGCCCGTTGGGGATGGACTCTGCAGGATGTATGCCAGGTACTGGCAGCCGGCTGGCATGGCCCGCTACCTGGAGGAGGCAGCCCTGTACTCAAAGGACCACAAGTCTACAGTCAGCATCACTGACTCGGTGAGCAATAAGAGTAATTATATTTCATTTCTGAGGTATGGGCATACTGTAAGAATAAGATACATACTGTATATGTGCTGTGTACTGTGGATATCATGACCACTGCTTACATCTTGGCATTTTTGGTACTGTTCATGTGACCATTATGTACTTATGGTGCACCACTCTTGTAGCAATGTCATGCGTACGTTGTCGAGTATTGTGAGAACCGTTGACACACTCCCAGTCCAACATGTCACTAACTACACAACAACAGCCTCTACCTTTCAACACCCTACTCCTTTTCCACTCCCACCCCAACCCCACCCCTAGGTGCGAGGCTTCTTCCAGACAGCTTTTCACAACTTCCTTGCCTACATGATCCACATCATCAACGAGGACCTTAACATTGACATCATCTTTGCCCAGAACTGCGAGAAGGCCATTCAGGACCTCTTCATCCAGCTCATGCAGCTCCTCCCCAAGCTCCCAAAGCTGGCAGAGGTGAAGGCATACAACAACACGTGGCCTGCTCAGCAAGCACGTACCACCACCCCATCCTTCCCCTTCTTCCGACGGGTGGCTGAAGCAATGGACGAACTGCTGGAGAGGAGCATGGAGGAGATGCACACAAGGAAGAAGCCTCTAGCTGAAGCCTCCATTGATGACAATCTGGAGAGTAAGCTGCAGTGGCTGTTGGTGTTTGGTGACTTTGCACAAGAGCAGATTCCAATAATAGCTTATCCAGGTGTCGGATGAGTATATTGATTAATACCTATTTCATGGTGTTAAACTTAGGTAATGAACCTACTCAATGTACATTATTAAGTAATACTGTCATCGCATATATATGTACAGAATTTACACAGGCCCTTAGTGTTTCTTCCTACAATGTTCTCAGGTATGCCTTCGTTAGGGGGCTCATACCAGAAGGCATTGTTTGCCACTCTGGAGAGACAGTTGGAAGACAGCCTGAAAGTGAGTGGATGGGAAATTGGTCTATATGATGTAGACAACTAGTCATCAATTAAGCAATGGATGCTATTGTGTCAATGCCATGTGGAGCAGTTGTTCAACTGCTTGGTACATACGATACATGACACGGAAAACTTAACTTTTTCCGAGGAATTCCGTGTTTGTTCCGTGCAGACACCCATGGATAGTTGTGCGGTACGATGCGGATCTTCCGCAGGGCAGGCAGACACGAATCTTCTGCGGATTCGGAAACTAGAAGGCGAACTTCATGCACAACAATGCTGAAGGATCGAGAAAGACATCGCAAGGATCGTTAAAATTATCATTGTGGGAATAGGGCTCCCTTTGATCTTCCCTCAGTCCACTTTACGATGATCTTCTCCATGGCAACTTTAAGACTTTTAACAGGCTGAAACACTCGAAAGCAGGTGAGATTACGACGGAACACTAGCGCTTTTATGTACAATGATTAGATAGCCTTTCTCCGTCAAGCGTGCGTGTAGAATTAGGGTGAGATTCGAGAGGGTATTATCCTCGCAATCTCTGTAAATACAAAAAGGCGCAACACATCAGTGCGACTGCGTATTACATGCCCAGAATACCGCACCGAATCCGCTAATTTTTCTGCACTGATTCCACGACTATTTTCGAATCACCCATGCGGTAGGCTGCAGAAAAGTTACATTTTCCGTGTCATATACCGTACATTAACTTGTTGATTTCATCATTAAAGCCCTCCTGTCTGCACTAATAGCACGACAGCTGAGAAGGTCTGTCGTCAATGCTGCCTCCATTCCATCTTCCCTTATGTAGCTTGTACTGGCTTATCTGCATGTTCACTAGGCCTGTTCACGCACAACATACCAGTGTGTGTACAGTATGGTCTCAGAGAATGCATGCAGAACTCTCTACTGTAATCATGACACTATGCATAGGCTTGTTGTGTTGTGATCCATGCAGAGTGGTAAGAACCCCCTCCTGAAGGCAGCTGTGACTGCGATTGACGAGCATGATGTGCTCTGGCAGAAGTACTGGAAGGACTTGGTGGCAAACCGGTTTCACCTCAATGCTGGAGAGGACAAGCTGACTTTTGAAATCCTCAACATTACGTTTGCCCGTCCTCTGACATTGCAGGATGCCAGAAAGAAGCTGGTGGCACTGCACAGCACCGCACACACCAACCAGATCAACCTGGCCAAGCTGGTCTCCAGCCTACGGCCACTGCAGAAGCTGCAGAATGTTGTGGAGACAACACTTGCTCCGACCATGTCACCATTGTCACCAAATCCTAGCACAATGTTCATGTCCGTTGTGGATCAGAGCCCAGGCCATGTGCATGACTCGGTGGCCCTGTACCAGTTCGTTATTGACACACTGTTCAGTGCACTGGCTGAGGACTGTCTGAAGTGCGGCAACGAGGATATGAACTACTGCGAGTCTGAGAAGCTGGAAGTCTGGAGAGAGTGCTACAGAGATGTGGTATGCATGCATGTATGTAGTGTGTACTGTATTTGTATACATACGTATGTACGTATGTGTTCATGTGATTAGCTCAAGTCATGTGCATGTGGGTTTATGGTGTGCAATTGTTCAATGCAATGAATTATTGCTAAAGCACATCAGAATTGTCAGTAAGTGTTATGCAAGCTGGTGTGTAACTTGTTGAAGTTCGCTAACTACACAGCTTGAAAGTAGCGACTGGAGAAAAAGAACCACGACCCGGCGCCTGAACTCATAGCCTACGCCCTAACATGGAGCTTCAGCCATGCAAGCCACCGATGTAGCCACGATTCTTCGTCCCCAAAATCGTCATATATATACAGTCATGGGCGGGCTGCAATGCTGCGACCACTTAGAACCCATGCCTTGAGGATCTGTGTGATGGTATGCTCAGTGGGCAGCTAGCATGTGTATGTGCATGAGCCTGCGATCCAGAGGTGGATGATGGTGCACCGTTCCTAATCTCTATACATTGTCACAGGCTCACTGCCCGCTGAGCATACCATCACACAGATCCAAAGTTGTAGGGTCAAGGGGCAGTGCAGTGCAAGGTTAGGTTCATGTGTGTATACATGTACGTACATACATAAGGCCTTATGAGATGAGTGCCTGCTTACTTGAAGGGAACCCAGGCAGTGTTCTTGCAGATCCACACAGCATCAGGATGTGCAGGGGCATACCAGGAGTTTCCCTCATGGGAGGCAGTACAGGGTGTTTTCAGAGGGGGGCTGGGTGTTTCTCTCTGTACGGGATAGTGTAATGGGCAGTTGTTCTGACTGCATTTACAGCAGTGAAGTGCATGCAGGAACATGTGGGTGTACCCAACTGTATCACACCATACAGCTGCTCAGTCATTCAATATCTGGTAACAGCTACAGTGCCAGACAGCCAGACAGGGTCCTAAACTAACACACAGCCTCACTCCATTGTGGCGCATACCTTGCTGACGTTGTGGACTTGCAATGGATGGGGTTCTTCACCTTGCACGAAGGTGGTAAGGAGCAAATGGGCGGCCAGCAGCAAAACTGTCATCATGTTACACCTGAAAGTGAAGAAATGCAGGCTGTGTGCCCTTTTATGGGCAATGAGACAAGAGTTTAAGGCGTATTTGTACTGTAGCTTCCAGATTATACAGTATGTCCGTATGGCCTTGGTAGTGCGACCAGGTAATGCAGCTTGGGGAGACGCACAATTCACCATTGTGTATTGATTTTGCAATTCAATCATCCAGTTACAAGAATTGATTTATATTACCATTGATGCTACTGTCAGAATATCATATGATGCTATAATTGAGTTCTTCTTGATCTGATAAGTTCCTAACAGAGTTGACAGTCAACACCCATGCCATCTGACCCCCAACTCAGCCTTCACTGGCAGCCCATCACCTTCAAATGTTGCATCCTTGAGTTACAGTACCAAGGAATGGTGGTGATGGTCTATCAGGTTTGGAAGGCAGAGTAAGGGAAGTCCCCTGTTAACACGCGCAAGATTCGGCATCAAAGTCACTTTCGCTGATACAGAGACAGCCACACGCTTCCTCAGCCATTTCTTGCTGCCCTGAACTGACACTAGAGATGCCAATCTCGTCAAGTAGCTAGAGAAAGAAGCTAATTTGATTGGGCTACAGAATAGATTTGGATCTGTAATAGCTAAAGTGTTGACCAATCAGTGTCTGCGGGATTTAAACCACTCAGCACTTGGGTGCTTCACGCCCTCAACCTTTATGCTCTAAATCCCGCAGCAGACACCGGTCGGAATTTAACTATTACATAGGAGAATTATATGTCTTCCCTCAAGGCGATTGCACCACCCCCTTGAGTACAGCCAACTCAGTGCCTACTCTTACACCTCCATTAAAATGCACTTTTGCATGTGTACACCTTTCCCCTTTCTTTATTTTTACCTCCACTCACTTCCCCTCCACCCCCTTCCACTTTCCCTCCCCCTCCCCCCATCCCATTTCCCTCCTCACAGACCTCACAGCCTTCAGTGAAGGAGATCCTGTTTCACTCTCCAATGAGGGAAGAGCCTTACATCGGCAGGTTGAACACAATGGCTGCTGTCTTCCTTCTCCTCCAAGTGCAAGCAGAACTGAATGAGGACATCTGTGGTGTTGCATTTGACTTGGGGCAGAAACTTGTGGAGCTGTACTTCTATGACAAGTTGCAGGTGACCAGTCCCTTCCATACTTGTAAGACGTGCACATACACATGAGTACGTATGTTTCCTGTGTGTTAGGAGTATGTATTAGATTAAGTGGTTCAGTATAGTGTGTACCATTTGAATGAAGGGGTACTCAGAAATTGGAGGGAGTGTAGCACCCGTGTCTGTCATATGTAACCCATGTGACTACCCCTTTCAACAGATGATGAACAAATGCCCCCACCTGCGGGAGATAGTTGGGTCCTTTGTGGATATTCTTGAGGACGACCCTGAGAGGCTCAGTAAAAGAGACGTGACAGCCTACCTTGAGAGCCTCCTCACCTTCTTCTTCTCCCCTCTGTCTTCCAAGTTGAACGAGAATGATGTGATGTGGTTCCTGGAGTACTTGAACACGCTCACTTCAGTGGACATCTCCCAGTTGGTCATTGGCGTGCACCAAGATGTGAATCTGACGCTTCAGTTGGAAGGAGAGGGGCCAGTGACTGAGACAGACCAATCTCCCCTACTGAATGCACTCCCCACTGCGATGGCCAAACGAGTGCTAGGAGAGATCCTTACCCATACCCAGGGAAATGAGAAGCCAGTCCCTCCTCTCAGCATCTTCTGCAGAAAGGTGGGCTCCTAATATCATTGTCACATCACATGACAGTCACATGACCATCTCAAACTGTCATAGTAGGTCAGTCATATGACTGTCACAATGTATTCATGACGCTTTTAATTAACGGCTCCCCATTTATACCAGCCTTGGCTGAAGGGGTTACCTCTTTCATGAAATAATACAACAACAACAACAGCTGACTGATGATGATCACATTATGTGCTACATGCCTCGTGTGGAATCCTTTGGTGGTCACAGCACAGACATGTGGTACTTGTGTACCCTCACAGTGATCTACTTCCACCATCTCCGTCTCTGTTCCTCTCTCCCTATCTTTCCTTCATGCCCCACCCCCTTGCCACTCCCCTCCTCAGGCGAGGGGCCTGGTGGGACAGACCCTCCTTCAACAGGACAGAGTGGAGGGGAAGGTCGACTGCTACCTCCCCTTGGTCTACCGGCAGCACCTCGACAACACAGCCCCACCTGTGAGTACTGCCCAGTGTGGGATCAGCATCATGCTCACTAGGCAGAGCAGTGTGTGTGTGTGTGTGTGTGTGTGTGTGTGTGTGTGTGTGTGTGTGTGTGTGTGTGTGTGTGTGTGTGTGTGTGTGTGTGTGTGTGTGTGTGTGTGTGTGTATGCATGTGTGATATAACGCAACATTAGCAACTTTTGCGGTGTGTGTCAACCCCTGTTGTGTGTGTCAGTGCGAAACTGTTTTGTGACTTGCCCGGCACTCTGTGACTGCAGAACCCAAGGATGGAGCAGCCTCTAGCTGACGTGTACTTTCTGGTTGTCATGGAGCACATGTTGGGTGAAGAGATGGTCAACATGCGACTTGAAACAGCTCTCAACAAGATTACCGATGTCAGCGAGGTGTGTTGGTGGGAGTGAGAGGAGGGTTTTGTGTGTGACTGTACATTGACACGTATTGATGGGATGACAAAGGATTTGGGTGTTGCCAGCTGACTAAACGAGATATGCAGTTCATCCTGGGTCAGCTATGGCAGTGGTCCAGGGAAAGTTGGAATATACGTACCTGGCCATGGGTCTTTCTACGAACCAATAAGCCGCCTCCCCTGCCAATCATGGCCATGCCCCCTGCCAGCCAGTGCCTCATGCCCTGCCAACCAATGCCCCACCCTCTTCCATCAGATGCCCCCTCTTTCTACAGACCCTGATTCACAGCAGCCACAACCCAGAGGAGACTGTGCTTCTCCACATCGAGCAGCAGGCAGTGGTCCAGATGGTCCTCTGGAAGACGGCACAGAGCGTGGCTGACAGCAGCTTGAGGAGCTCCGTGAGTTGATCTGCGATTGCTGCAGTACAATCAATGATTCTCATCATCATCAAACCATGGTCAAAATGCTATGGCACACACAGTATACACAGCTCTGATTTAGTGTATTGAGCAGTGGTTTATGGGTTAAGGGTGGTATATATGATACATGTCACAAGTTACTTGAATCTTTCCACCGAAATCTGTCAGTTTACCATCACGAAATTCTGTGAATGTTCGCAAAAATTTCTGCAGAGCGTTTGTACCCACTCTGTAACCTGGCTGCAGGAACGTACCAACTGCAGAACACTTTTCCTCAGAATACGGTTGTCTCACGTAGCCTGCAAGACCGTTTTCACCCTCCTGGTGAAAGTGGCCTAGCTACGCGAGACTAGGTTAGACACAGAGTCATGTGAATGAGGGGTACGCGTTCCGCTATAAACGTACGTAGCAATCTACGAACGCAGAATGTACCATGAAGGTTTTCATGTACGATATTCTGCGGCAGCCCCTATATTGTTTTCATTTTGCGCTCGTTGTATGGCTTCATGTTACGGAAATATAGATAGATAGATATATATATATATAATGTTGACGCGGTGGTAGTATAACTGTACTTACATTTATATTGTAAAGTACAGGCAAAGTATTGCGTTCGGAAACATTTATATTGTCGGCCATTTTTTGTGGCTTGCTAGGGGGAGAAAGCTACAGAAAGACCTCAGAAAGCGGCACAGGTCGCCGTTAGTCGTCGCTTTGAACGTCCCGCTCTGTTCATTGGATGCCAAAATCAGCGTTGTTGCACCATTGCCTCAGACAAAGGACAGAGCGGCGCTAAGCTCAGAAAACGCACCGTATCGTTTGCTGCGTGTTCAATTTGTGGCTTGCCGATTTTCTATCTTCACAACGCTGCCGAGAACAATTGGCAGGAGTAACGCCAAGCTTGGTGAGGGCGTGAATCCTCTATTCTTAGGCTTGGTAGCTGTGTTTCACGTAGAAAATCTCAGCACGCCGTGAAAGCCTCTAGCTACAATTATCTCCAGTGGTGCGCTGTTGGTACTCAACGAATCCTCTTCTGCTTCGACCAAACACCTGCTACCGTGTCCCTCTGGACTGTGTGTGTGTGTGTGTGTGTGTGTGTGTGTGTGTGTGTGTGTGTGTGTGTGTGTGTGTGTGTTTGTGTGTGCATGTGTGCATGTGTGTGTGTCAATACCTTCTGATTGTGTTTCTGTCTTCAATCAAGAAGCACACTATGTGGCTAGGTATGAATAGCAGGATTGTTTGGTGCAGCTCCGAATGAGCAAAGGAAAGAAAGAAATAATTGCACAGTCTGCTCGTGTCTGTGTGCCCTTGCATGAGTGAAGCTATGAGCATGCCAATGCTTTCTGTATGGGCAAGTTTGAACAAATTGTCATGTACCTGACTTGTGACTGAGTCAGCAAGTAGTTCGAGTTGGGGCGGCAGCCCCACGAGTTTTTTAACTCGAAATACTTGTTTTTATTCTGTACGTTCTGGAGGCCCGAGAGCGGTAGCTAGCGACTACAAGTGACTAGTAGCAACTAACGTGTATGTAGATGGTGCCAACTTCCGCGCAGAATTTTCTCTTGCCACGGATGCCACGCAACCAATCCGCAAAGCATGCGTTGAAATTAACAACCTGTTTGGACCATTCTCAGATTCCTGCAGAAACCTTCAACTTTCTTGTGACATGTACTGTATTTGCACTATGGTCTATACCATAGAAATGGCAGCTGCACAAATTGAAGTGCATATGAATGCAATTAGTAGGAGTAACAGCAGAACTGGTACACTACTCTGTCGGAAGTCTGAACTGATTCACTACTTGTCAGGGGGGTCTGAACTAGTTCATTACTCTGTCGGGAGTCTGAACTAGTTCACTACTCTGTCACGGGGTCTGAAATGTAGTGAATGCCAACCAGTTGGTGTCCATATCTGGTTATGTCAGTCCACATGCTCTCCACTTCTTCCCTGCAGGCCCTTGCTATGAGTCTCGGCATCATGAACCTTGTTCAGGATCCCTCCATGGGAGGGGGAGAGGACAGTGGGCATGAGCTAGTCTTCATGATGCATCTCCTGGAACAGCTCAATGGTTCAAACGCACTGCTTGACTTTCTCAACAGTCCCATCACAGCATACCTGCCCTTCCTCATTCCCTACAAGCGTAAACTGACTGTGAGTTGTGGACATGTGTGTGTGTGTGTGCTTGCATGTGAGTGTCTGTCTGTCAGTCTGTTTGTGTCAGTATGGTATGAGCGTAGTGATAGTAGTATCTTGCAAGTACACAGCGTACAAGCCCGCTGTTTGAACTACTAGCAAGGATCTTCTCCCGTCCCTCCCCCCTTCTCCGCCCACAGAGTACCAGTGAGGAGTCCGTCCATCTGTTTCCCTTCATGCTGCAAGATGCCAAAGGTCCCCTTGCAGACATGTACCGCAGACTGACACGGCTGATGGTGGCAGCGGGAGAAGACGGACAGGATGGACAGGCGAAAACAGCTTTCAAGACTGGACTAGCAGAGATGGCAAGGTCAGTGACACAGAACTACTTGATCGGTGGTTTGCTCATATTAACCTTCAACTGCATACATCACTGTGCTTGTGTGCCTTAAACTGCATACATCACTGTACTTGTGTGCCTTAAACTGCATACATCACTGTACTTGTGTGCCTTAAACTGCATACATCACTGTGCTTGTGTACCTTAAACTGCATACATCACTGTACTTGTGTGCCTTAAACTGTCTACATCACTGTACTTGTGTGCCTTAAACTGTCTACATCACTGTACTTGTGTGCTTTAAACTGTGTACATCACTGTACTTGTACTTCAGTTATTGCGTACTTGTTTCTGTTGACTGTGCCAGAATGAAGACGCTGAAGGGGGAGAAAGGGAATGACATTGACGCCAAGCTCTTCCTTAAGATGGCATTGTGGCTGGTTGTGTACTACCAGTTCTACAATACTGGGGTGAGGGGTGGGGCATGTGGGCAGGGCAGGAATCAGGCCCAGCTCTAACTGCCTTGGCAGTACATGTATGTACTAGAATTAGAATATTAAAAATTTTCATTAATTATAGTTTTATAGAATTGTTTTGCCATAGACTCTTTGCAGATTGTACCAATGAATGTCTTGTATGTGTTCTGTTGTGTTAATTCAAAATGCACAGCACAGTGTGTATGTGATAGGAGTACTGGTCTGCACTGCACAGTGTGTATGTGGTAGGACCACTGGTCTGCACTGCACAGTGTGTATGTGATAGGAGTACTGGTATGCACTGCACAGTGTGTATGTGGTAGGACTACTGGTCTGCACTGCACAGTGTGTATGTGGTAGGACCACTGGTCTGCACTGCACAGTGTGTATGTGATAGGAGTACTGGTCTGCACTGCACAGTGTGTATGTGGTAGGACCACTGGTCTGCACTGCACAGTGTGTGTGTGGTAGGACCACTGGTCTGCACTGTACTGTTCTCAGTAAGATGCCCAATCAGTCTTGTGCTTGTTCGGGCTATGTACTGCACGTGCATCTTGAGTTGAACTGTGTTTGGTCCAGTCAAAGGTATCTACGTACCCCATTCCATTGCTAATGTGCAGAAGAAGTGCCCCCACCTTGTGAATGTCATTCGCAATCAGTGCCAGCTCCTCGAGCTCACTAACAAACAGCTGAATCTCATAGAGTGCTTCCTATGCCCTGAAGAGATGGTGCGGAGCCCAGAGTCTCCCCTCCCACGAGATGCCAATGAGGAGATTCTAGAGCTAGGCCAAGATGGGCAGCCACGACTCAAGGTGAAGCAGGTCTCCCCAGACCAAATGGCAGACCCCATCTATACTCTGTTCAACCCTCCTGAGGGATGGAGAGACGGTGAGTCTGCATGCATAAGGGTAGACATGGGGAAATCATCTGTTTGTCTGTCTGTGTGTCTGCCTGTTTGGCCATCGTGTAGACCCTTCGGATGTACAGCTCCGCCACGCTCTGGCCAACCTCATTGCCCTGGCCTTCAGTTTGCCTCCTAGATCAACTCATCTGTGGTACTTCCTCTTTGGTCAGTCTGAACTGGAGGGCACCTTCCTCCCTGGGTTCATGGTGAGGAGCTCATTTGAGCACAGTGGTAGTGTTGCCATGGTGATGTACGTTGCTTTCGTGTTGTGTTACTGTGTAGCCCTTGAGATTGTTCTCATTTTCTGTTTGTCATTATGATGATGGTAGATGTTGCTATGGCAACTATCTCCTCCCCCTTTCCTGTAGTACCCTACCAAGGTGTCCCCCAAAACGATGATGTACGACTGTGGCGTGCTGTTGAATGAGGACGGACAGTTCGGTCGTCCTGACTACCGAGACCACAACTCACCTCTCTCACTCCATTCCTTTTACATGATCGAGTGGACAACATTTGGAGCCCTGTGCATGGCACTCCTTACCAACCCAGATGCAGAGAAGGAGATTCACGGTGTGTGTGTGTTTCTAGGGTTAGGGGGTCAGGGTCAGGTTTCTAGTCGGCAAGATGGGGATTTATGCACTGTACCCAGTGTGGGAGCATTGCCCAGTGGTTACTGCCATTCAGCAGGTTTGTAGTCAGTACATCAGTACAGTAACAGGTGCTGTGGTGCTTGTAGTCAGTGCAGTGGTGCTTGTAGTCAGTCATGGAAATTTGCAAGATTGTTGTAGACTCTCCTTAAATCTTTAAATCTCAGAAAATGCAGTAGACATGTCTGTTGCTGGTACAGCCCTTTACAGCCTTGCAGCTACGTATGTATGTACTTGTTAGGCATTGAGCAGTGCATTATGTGAAATGTATTGCCTGGTGACGGCTCCATGCAGGTCACATTATCTCGGACTGGCAGCCTTTGCGGCACTTCTGTCTGGAGCAGTTGAGACGAATCTGGCTCTTCATGCGCTGTAACTTGCAGCTCAGTGATGAGGAGAGGTCCTTCCTTATTTTGCAGGCCTTGCACAGCCTGTTTGAGGTGCGTTTGTTCATCACAGTAAGTAGCTGCCTGCCTGCCAGTGCTCCAGTCGTAATGTAATGTACATACATCTTTTTAAGGCTCTGTGTAGCAGAACACATGTATCAACAATGTACACAAGCATGGGCAGTGTGCGCATGGTTGCAGTGGTTGCTTAATGCCTAGCATATGAGTAAAAGGATGTATTGAACACTGAAATCACTGAAATTGTTTCCATGGTTACAGCGTGGCCAATCAGAGCTATTGCCTGGCAAGTTTGAATCTGTGCAGCAAGTTGAGCAGTATGAGCAGCAGTGGCACACACTGTATGAGGACACCACAAGTGGCCTTGGAGAGAAGGTACAGTATGCACGTGCATACAGTAGGTGTGTGTGCATAGTGTCTGTGCAAGTGTACGAAGTGGTACCTAGTGATGTTTGGACCTCGCAGCTAAAGAAACACAGCCAATTGCTGAATCTTGGGGTATTCAAGAAGCTCAGGTGAGCTGGGGGACAGCGTCTTCACAATGCTTTTGCACTTTTGCAACGTTTTCATCAAAAAAACATATCTTCCCACACTGCTACAACACTCCTCTCATACACAACACACACTGTATTGCAGAATCCTTGGTGCAGTGTACCCACAGTTTCCCACTGAAAGGCAGTTTCGCCACAACCTCGAGTCCCTGCTCAGCAGCAGTGACCCAAACAGGCCCAAGCACTCCATTCTAGCCCACTTACTTGATGACCGCGATCGCCTTGCAGTGGGGAGTGCCCTCCTGCCAGACCTGGTGGAGATGTACCTCTGGTTGGACATGCACCTGGCCCACCTCCTGCCCTATGAAGCAGCTCGCAAGATGACACTGAAGGAGGTCATCACAAAGGCCTCAAAACGGTTCTCTTCAGAGGCTGGTCACATCCATGAGCTGTTTGAAAGGCTCACGGGTAAGGATATTGGTGCCGCTGACAAATGCACCAATATACGTACTTGCGTACATAGTTTTGACGAACTATTCCATTTCAGTGCTGACATCTACGTATGCTAGACATTCTAATACGTATTTACGTATGTGGCATACTCACTGTGACGCACACATTGTGGTGTGTGGAGCTTGGTGCTGTATGTGTGTGCTCTGAGTGGTAATGCTTCCAGTTTTCTTTCTATACGTATGGCTGTGTGTTGTGTCAAGTGTCCACTTCTCAGCTCCAACTGCACTCATCACCTCACTCCACCCTCACTTTCACCTCATCTACTGCTCACCCCCACCCTCACCTCATCCACTGCTCACCCCCACTCTCACCTCATCCACTGCTCACCCCCACTCTCACCTCATCCACTGCTCACCCCCACTGCTCACCCCCACTGCTCACCCCCACTCTCACCTCGTCCACTGCTCACCCCCACCCTCACCTCATCTACTGCTCACCCCCACCCTCTCTCTCATTTATTCACTCTGTTATAGCGACCTTCAACAGGTATGTGAAGTTGAATGGAGATGTTGTAGGCACAGGGGGATGCGTGCGTCACCGTCACGATGAGCATGTGACCAAGATCACTGATAGCACACCTGTGATCCGATTGTTGTCCACTGATGACAGCAGGGAGGGAGGAAAGAACGACTGGCTCTGCTTGATCATGAAGGACATTGTAAGTGCACACATGCACACACACACACACACACACACACACACACACACACACACACACACACACACACACACACACACACACACACACACAACACACACTACACACTACACACACACACACACACACACACACACACACACACACACACACACACACACACACACACAAAGAGAGAGACTCTTACTTCATGTGGCAAAATGGCAAACTTCCCTACAGATCTCTGCCCATAACAACCTTGTCCAAATGGTAGCTAGCCAAGGCAAGGATGCCTCCTTCACATGTTGGCTGCAGTCTGCTCCTCTCACGGTTGAAGTGAGGGAGTTCTCTCTTGCAGAAGCTCTCTTCTCTGACAACCCTCAGCTGCGATCAGGCGAGAGACTTCTGAGTATGATTCGTAGTCGGTACCTCCCAATGGTTCCTGAAGACCCCTCTGTCTCTGTAGCAGGGGTGAACCCCAGGAGAACCAGTCCGATGTTTGATTTGAGCAAGTTGGAGTCGGACGTGGTCCGCTGCTTCGTTGCAGGCAAGCCCTACATTAAGGACGCGGACGGCACACTGAGGAGGTCCTTCCGGTTCAGGGACAACAAGGCCGACCCTAGCACAGCTGCCAACGGGTGAGGATGGTGCCTGCAGGCATGTGCACACACATACGCTCGCGCACACACACACACACACACACACACACACACACACACACACACACACACACACACACGCGCCCCCAAACTCTTGAAGATGCTCACTGTTTTGTCGTGTGTGCATAAATATCATGTATGTACATATGTGTACTGTAAGCATGTACTTAGGAGATATGTAGTTAAATGTTTGGTGCTGTAGAGGCCGTGGTAGAGTTCTCTGTTCCATCCTAATGCACAGTTTGGCTGGTCCCGGCTGTCCCGTTGACCTGGCTGCACTGAGCCAGGAGCTTCCCCAGTCATGCAAGGTGAGGCTGACCGCCAGCAGGACACAAGTAGCAGGTCCTCTGAGGTGTTGCCAGTGGGTGGATGGAGAGGCTGACGGTGTACATTTGTATACTACCTGTTTCTGTGTGTTACATCGGGTGACGTGCTTGCATGCACGGTGTACTTTCTGCCTTTGTGTCTGTAGGCTGAGCTGACAGAGGACAAGCGAAAGGGGTTGGAGGCTGAGTTCCACAGTGCCAGCTACAATGTGCTGTCCGAGCTGGTCACAGGATTGAGGACTGCAGCAGGCTACTTGTACCAGGTAGGGCACCACTGAGTGTCGCTGAAGTGACAGGGTGGGATTGGCTGTATGGGCACCACTGAGTGTTGCCAAAGTGACAGGGTGGGATTGGCTGTATGGGCACCACTGAGTGTCGCTGAAGTGACAGGGTGGGATTGGCTGTATGGGCACCACTGAGTGTTGCCAAAGTGACAGGGTGGGATTGGCTGTATCGGCACCACTGAGTGTTGCCAAAGTGACAGGGTGGGATTGGCTGTAGGGGCACCACTGAGTGTCGCTGAAGTGACAGGGTGGAATTGGCCTTATATAATATAGTGAGCTGGTCTGTATGTATGGGCAGCGGATGCCACATGTACTGTGATCTGGGATGTGTATGAAATGTCACACACATGCTCACTAATTACGAAAGAATCTGAGCTTCATCACAGCATAGGGAGCCCGATAGACGGGGCTCACCCAGGTCCGAAGACCGATAGAGATTACCTGGGAGGGAAGGGAGAGAAAGAGAGGTGGTTGTCGGTGGGTGTCGTAGCTTAGTGGCAGAGCACTGGCGGCTTAAGCCAGAGGCCCTGGGTTCGATCCCCGGCGGCACCACTTTTCTTTCTTTCCCTTTGCCGTTTCAAAGGTCTACGGACAGTAACGGCCCAGATAATCTCTATCGGTCTTCGGACCTGGGTGAGCCCCGTCTATCGGGCTCCCTATGCTGTGATGAAGCTCAGATTCTTTCGTAATCACAAACACACACAGCAATTATCACCTATATATCAACAATAATCATCTAAGAGCAGAGCAATATAAGGGAGAGAAAGAGAGGTGGTTGTCGGTGGGTGTCGTAGCTTAGTGGCAGAGCACTGGCGGCTTAAGCCAGAGGCCCTGGGTTCGATCCCCGGCGGCACCACTTTTCTTTCTTTCCCTTTGCCGTTTCAAAGGTCTACGGACAGTAACGGCCCAGATAATCTCTATCGGTCTTCGGACCTGGGTGAGCCCCGTCTATCGGGCTCCCTATGCTGTGATGAAGCTCAGATTCTTTCGTAATCACAAACACACACAGCAATTATCACCTATATATCAACATGCTCACTAATGTTGACGTATTTCTGCCCGGCGATGACTCTGTGTGCATTTTGTTAAGTGTGAGCTCCTTGTGGTGGTAACTGGTGTGGGCATGTCCTTCCAGACCCTGCAGGAGGAGGGGCCAGGCGTGTTGGAGCAGACCCTGGTGCAGTTCCTGTGCCAGTACTTCGGTGAAGACCAACCAAGCAATGAACTGCTCAAACGGATTGAGCTGGAAGAGTGAGATCCATACATCAGCAATTGTGCTGTATGTGTGTATGTGATTAACTAGGCATACGCATAGCGCATAAGACATGCCTCGCGTGCAAATGATCGAGTTATATATGCCGCTTTACCTATTGTCTCGCCGTCGCTTTGTCTCTTGTCCAGTTTTCTTGCTAACAATGGTAATGGTAGATTGTCCGGTCCTTAACCGGCTATTTCGTGCACCAGCAGAGTGTTATCCAGCATTTGTAGAGATTGTGAGCTCTGAGTGTGAATCTGCGGACGATACGGACACTTAACAGCTGGCCACTGCGCATTGAACCATCGCACAGCAGAGTGTCGGAGGGAGCGTGTTTGCTATGGCAAAATCCAATCGACTGGCTGCGGACCTACTGCGGAAGAAACGCCACAGAGCGGAGGAAACTGAAGAGCATGCTGTGCAGCTGCAGAGCTATATACCGCAAGGTGCAGCCATCATCAAAGCTTGCACAACTGCAGCACCCGTTTGCGTAGTCTGCCCGTTTCTGCCATCGCCATTCGCGTTGCAGACATACATACATATATATATATATATATATATATATATATATATATATAGCAAAATCTCAAATAGAACACAATCATTGGCCTCGCTTCGCTCGCTCACCTCACCGCTCGGCAATGACTAAGATGTTGGCCATTAATTAAATAGTAAGTATGTAGTGAGTAGCAGGTACATGGCAATTCACCATTATGGCATAGTAGGTGTTTAGGGCTAGCTAGGTGTTATTAAATTGTGACAACTATTTGTATGGCCAGAGTGCTTGCATATGCTGCATGCAGCAAGCTGCGTTTGAATCACAGATTGCGTATTGAATTGTGTTAGTTCCTGAATCCTATGCAAGCTGTTTTCCCTGAAGTAACTGTTGGCGTGTGTTGATCAGTGGTGCCCTGTGGTCCAGGTTCACGGCTGAGCAGCTCCGTGCTCTGGGAATGCTCCCAGTAAAGCACCTGTACAAGACACTGGAGATGTTTGTGGGGTGGATCAATGACTGCCTCTATGACTTCCACGAGCTTCCCTTTACTGTCAAGAGGCCACTCCCCCCCTCAGTCCCTAGATGGTTTGAGGAAAAGGTAGCAGAGAAGTCAGCTTCTGGTGAGTGGTGTTGGTGGCAGGAGGAGGGGCACTGTCACAAGTACGTACAACATCTTTCTGCACGTATGTACTGTCTGTCCTGAGTCAAGCTGTAATGTACTGTTGTTGTGTACTGTACTTATTCATGTATGGACACTCATTGTCATGAGCAGGAGTTTTCACCAAGAGACGTTTCACCGGAGCATTGTATTTGGTTTATGTTTTCTATGCTGTATGTTTTTTAGTACATTGTGATCAATGTATTGATGAGTCATGTGTGATGAATGTATTGATGAGTTATGTGTATCTGATGCTGTATAATGCCTGCTCCATTAACCCCCACATAATGGCAGTGCTCGAGGCTTTTTGGTACTGTATCTTCTCTCACATTGTGCAATTATTCGTTTAAATTAATATTCCATAGTAAATTTTAAGAATCAGACCAGCTAGCATTAATTAATCCTCCACGATGTTGACATGTGCAACAAACTGATCTTGATGTGAATGTACATACCAGAATCAATCTATGGCAACTGACTGTAGAATGTTCGGCCATGAAGGACTTTGTCAACTGCGTACAAACTATATACGTATGTTCACCAAGATCAGTTTGCTGTTTGACACAACATACGCAGCAACGAGCCTCTACAATGTTATTGTCTACATACATGTACCAATGCCTGTGAGTAGAGCATGTGCAGTGGTTGCAGAGTTATGATAAATATCCCCAAGATTTAACGGAAGTGAATCAGGCTTGTGCGTGTGCAGTTCCCTCTGTCATGGCAGCAGCTGAACATGTATCTTTCTTCCCTACCTCACCTGCAGTCTCTTTGGATATGTTGGACGATCTTGAAGACACAGTCTCTCACATCGCACAAGGTCTTCACAAGGACAGCATCAAGGTTACACATTATGTTGCACTATCACACATTAATGTACATATCTGTGGTTGGGTACCATAGCTGATTGAAGTACTGTACGGCTGCATGTGGTGCTGTGTATCCAGTTATAAAACTGCCACCCCCGCTCCCACCTCCACCAGCCCTCCCAGCCACTGCGGGAGAACCTCATTTCTGTTGGTTTCTATGGCGAAAAGGATGCTGCACTGCAGCTGGTGCCAGTGGAAGTGCTCCTTCAGCATTACATGCACTTCGTGGTCCTCCTCAGGAAGTGAGCACGTGATTGCCTGTCTTGGAGCCTTGTGATGTCATGTGATGCCACATGATGTCTGCAATATTATTTCAATCCAATTGTACAATGTACTCTTTGCATGAGGTGTGATGTCATATGATGTCATAGTGCACATGCCCCATACCTCGCCTTCTCAGGTGGAAGCTGCAGCTGCAGAGTGCTTGCAGTGCCCGTGTGGACGCTGCCCACCCTGCCCACCAGGTGTGGGTGGAGGTGGTGCCGGATGTGTGGGAGAGGCTGCCACACTTTCAGGACAACATTGCAAAGATTTTATTCTCGCCTGAAGACCTTGTCCTGGATCCACGCACAATGAAGTTTGCTTTTGAGATGACTGAAGAAGACCATTACTCCTCAGAGCACCAGGACTCAGATGAGATTTGGCTGGATGATGAGGAGTCCATGGAGTCTGAACCAGAAGTGAGCAAGAATGCAACACATTGGGACTCCTTTGAGGATCTTGTTGGGGAAGAAGGCGATGCAACTGATCTCAGTGCCACTGCTGGGCAGACAGAGATGGAGGACGACAAGACAGGAGAGGACCAGCACAGTCCTGGCCCCTCCCCAATCCCCAGCAAGCATGACTCTCAACCAAGTATAGTCAGCATTTCACCATCCCAAGCATCTATTGAGCAATCAAGTAAGCACTGTAAATATACAAATTCTGTGAAGCTGTAAGGCGACACTCAGTAGAGGACGTATTATATACTACCATATTAAACATTTCCGTTAGAATTCCAAGGGATTTAGGAATGTCCGAAAAAGCAGAGAAATAAGTGGTGATATCTCAGTACTTTGACCCATCATAATTCTTTGAGTATCAGAAGTCCTAAATCCCCTGGAGTGCACTCAGGACCACTCTGCAACGGATAAAGGAATGCTGATCCTCTCCTGTGATGGGTCAAAGTACTGAGATGTCACTCACCACTTGTTTCTATCCTTGTTCGGACATTGCTAATCCCTTGAAATGTTTAATAAAAATTAATATGCTAGTTTGTTTACTTTTTAGATAGCTATGCAGATGCACACTGATTCTGTAGGGCCGGTCTTTGTTTTTGCCTAACTCTGTACTTATGCTTAGCCATTTCTACTATTTAGCTAGCTATGCTGTTCTGGAGAATGCAGCTGCCTTTGCGAGACTACCAGACATATATATACGGCCCCGTAACAAAATGACGGCATTGGGGTATGTGTATACTGTACATTGGGGAAGCAAACTTCACCTTCCCTCAAAATCTGTATGAGTCGGAATTCCGGATGCCTGATTTCCTAGTGGTTCAGATACTTCCGCGTGTTGTCGTACATGACTGGGATCCATAGGTGTCCTGTGTCAAGCGCTAGAAGCACGCAAAAATTTGGTGGAAAGAAGAAGAAGAGGGAGAAGAAGAAGAACATGAAAAGATGAACAACGTAACAGTGACCTACGATGGTTTTCCCTTACGCACACTCCAGGTCGTCTTTGGGAACGTTGTCACACTTTGCTCTTTGAAATAAATCTATGGCCTTCCGTTGGTCCGGTTTGTGACCGTTTCGCTAGTTTTCACTGACAAACACTAATACATTAGATAGAAGCCGCCATTTTGAATTGGGGACATTCCTAAATAGATGTCACTACCGATAAGTACATGTACGTATACTCTGCAGTATATTGCATTAGAACTGTACTTTGTGTGCAATATGCAGAATATGCATACGTATGCTATATCTTGTATATATGCCAGATGTAGACAGTCAGACATGCTACGTCCGTCGTACTTCCTCCTTTCTTACAGTTCCAGCGTCTGTGCTGGCTCGAGAACCAAGCGAGAATGCAATGGCAATGACCACAGAAGAAGTGATCCAGTGGCTTCAGAGCATTAAGCTGTCCAAGTACACTGAAATCTTCAAGAACAATGAAGTGGATGGTTACATACTTGCCTGCTGCACTCTTCAGACACTGGAGGAGATGGGCATCGACAAGGACCTGGATCGTAGAAAGATTTTTGCACTGTTTCGTAAAATCAAATGACAGTTTTACTTTGTGCCTGGCACATGCATGATAACCTGTGACATTGCTATATAGCAATGGTCATGTAGTTTAGGTCTGGTTCACTGAAGCAGCTGGCTGTATGTAGAATAGTTTGTGTGTTTGAAGCATGTTTATTGGCTTTCTGAAAACTTAGTGCCTCCAAGTAAAGTGCACGCATATAATAATTATACTGGTGCTATCTATGTGAATGCATGTGTGAATGATCTACATAGGTACAGTGCATACACTGTACATGACATTGCTGTGAATGCAGGTCTGGTGTGTACATATAAAGTGCAAAACAGATCGACTTAGCCAGAAACAAACTGAAACGACCGAACGAGTATGACTCATTGCATGTCATGTGCGCGGCATGCACATGTAGCCCGTGTATATACGTGGGCGGTAGCTCCAATGCGACCACATCATGATCAGACCATCCCCCAGACCCTCGTGACTATTTATGAGTTTGTTATTGTTGACAAAAAATGGCCTCCTTGATAGTGAAGACTGGGGCTAGACGAATGTTCCCCGCTCCGCTCTTACTGCTGGCTGCGCTCTACTCCTTTGTAAATCTGTGGAATACTGCGCACGCTCAGTTCCCCGTGCACTTCTCCTGTCCTCAGCTGCCTCCCCTCACGAAGCCAGCACAGAACGTGTACGAACTGAGACCTCAAGACATCAAGGTCGTCATGGCGATGGGGGACAGTATTACTGCAGGTGAAGGGGCGGCCAGTACCAGTACTCCTGCTAGATATAGCTACTGCGACTGCGTACCTCATTTAATGTTAGGTCCGTTTCATGTAAAGGTAATCTGATGTATATGCTATAGCTATGGGTGTGCGTTGCTAGCTACCATAGATATATTCGTGTTGCTGCGTGCGTACGCGAGAGAGAATTACCGACCATGACTGCAGGGTTTGGTATGATGGGAAGGCATGGAGACCTGCTTCAAGATCTGCTGGAGTACCGGGTACGTGGGTGCGGGCTGCATGTGCAACACAGCTAGTGCATTGCACACTCATAGCACACTGTAATAGTGATACCACATAGATTCTATCATCCATGTTGATACAGTATAATACAGTATAATGTACCTTACTATGTTGATACAGTATAATACAGTATAATGTACCTTACTATGTTGATACAGTATAATACAGTATAATGTACCTTACTATGTTGATACAGTATAATACAGTATAATGTACCTTACTATGTTGATACAGTATAATACAGTATAATGTACCTTACTATGTTGATACAGTATAATACAGTATAATGTACCTTACTATAATTATAAGTGTGCAAGAATTAAAGTAACTAAATTATATAATTATAATTATAGGGAACTGCAGGGCAGGATATCCCAGGTTACTCAGAAGTGAGGTAATTATGTTAAAAAGAAACATGTAGCCAACCATATACTGCACAACTTGTGCTGGCGGTCCATTCTGCTAGCTTTATCAAAAGTCACAAACTTGCCCAGGAAGGTGAGGCTGGTCTTAAACTTATTGTGTCAGTGAGCCGAGGGCAAAATATGAGTTAAAGTGTCCTATCAGTGAGACGCAACCGGGTGCAAGGTGCAGGGTGTAGGGTGCAGGAGAATGTGTGTCAAAGTTGTACCCAATGCAATTTGTCAGCTTATTTCACACTGTACTGCTACCATCAGCAGCAGGTGTGCAGTGTATCATTCACTATGACACTGGTTGCCTGCTCTGAAGTGCTGTGTGCGATGCTTCCAGTTGTGTGGACATACGTGGCATGTTTTCTTCTTCTACATGCATGCAGGGCCAGTCTTGGTGCATTGGAGGGGACAGCAACGCATCCACCATAGCCTCATTCCTGCGCTTCTACACGCCTGACATCCAGGGAGCCAGCTTGGGGACCCACTTGGCATCGGTACTGACACACTGTCTCACCTTTTACATAGCTGCCTCCTTTTTTGACTATTCCTCCTTCACCCTGTTCTTCCCCACGCAAGACCCTATATACTTACATACGTACGTACTTCCCCCCCTCCCCCTCCCCCTCCCCCCCACACACTGTGTCCAGCTCTGCTATGGGTTATTCTGTCCTCCCTTTCAATACGAACCATCCAAGGATGTATTCGATGCAGCTCAAAGTGGGGCTATGATACCAAACTTGGTTGATCATGAATTTGATTATCTCTACAGAGAAGTGCGAGATGTGAGCTTGTGCAGTATTGCAGTAAGACTGCTGTGACTGTATGTGAAACACGGATGGCAGTGTACATAGGCGCGTTTTACTTCCAGCAGTGTTGGATACAACAAGGGCGTAGAGAATTGCTGCCTCCTACCATTTATCGCCTTCTGTTCATCACTCACACCTCTCTCTCTCTCCTCTTATGCAGAATCACAAAGTTGACATTGACAAAGACTGGAAACTGCTCAACATCTTGGTTGGCTTCAATGACCTGTGTCTGGCGTGAGGGCTAGTATTAAGATTGAGTGCAGTGTCACATGCACACACGCACGCACACACACGCACACACACACACACACACACACACATACACACACACACACACACACACACACACACACACACACACATGCACACACACACGCACACACACAGTCACACTTTAAAATGTGACTACTGCACCAACTTGAAGTGCATCTATGCATGAAGTAGCATGAGGATTGCAGGCATGTCTACTACCAATCCCACAACCATCACAGCATTTACACCCTCACCCTCCCTCCCTCTCCTTCCCCTCCCTCACCCTCCCTCACCCTCCCTCCCTCCCCCTCCTTCCAGGTGCTCAGGTGATATTCCCTTCCTGACACCTGATGACTATGAGAAGCACTTGGTGGAGGTCTTGGAGGAGGTGAGGAAGAAGTTGCCACGAACCTTTGTCAACCTCATTCCTCTCTTCAACATCTCTCAGGTTAGGAGGCACATGTGTGTGTGGGGTGCTGGTGTGAGTGGGAGGTGCTGGTGTGTGTGGGTGTGTGGGTGTATGGATGGATTGCTTCTGCATGTGTGACCAGTTGTGCTATTGTACACCTTAGTATGTGCATGTGGGTGTGTTGTGGACGTGGCTGTATTTGATGAGACTGTGTGATAGCCCTGTTAATGTATGTGGGCTTGTATCACAGTTTGGGATATAGTTGGGATATACATACGTAAGCTCAACAACTTGACCTTGTCATCACACCCACACAGCAGCAGTACGTAACTCAGTCAGATATCACCACATCATGTTTTTTAGGTGTATGAGATTTCCCTGAGGTCCAAGCACTGCCAAGAGGTGCACCGCATCTTCCCCATCGAGTGCATCTGTGCCTTTGCTCCTGGAGAGGAAGGGGTAAAGCTGAGGTACTTTACACTGCTGCACACACAGCACTGGCTGGGTGCCCTATGCTTAAGACTCTGCTCTGGTTGAAACACTGTCGTTCCACTTACCCACTCAGACTGGAACTGGACGAGAGAGTTGTACAGTATAACCAGAGAATATTCAAAGTGGGTTTACCACTGACTTTAGTGTGCATGTGTGTGTGGTGTTACCCACGAGTGAGTGGCTTGTGTGTGTGTGTGTGTGTGTGGTGTTACCCACGAGTGAATGGCTTGTGTGTGTGTGTGTATGGTGTTACCCACGAGTGAGTGGCCTGTGTGTGTGTGTGTGTGTGTGGTGTTACCCACAAGTGAGTGGCTTGTGTGTGTGTGTGTGTGGTGTTACCCACAAGTGAGTGGCTTGTGTGTGTGTGTGTATGGTGTTACCCACGAGTGAGTGGCCATGTGCATGCAGTGCACCTTGCATGTGGGTGTGGTTGGTAACGTTGGCTAGTCTGTGTGCTTGTCCATCAATCACTCTGGTTATAGTGAGAGACATCATACCCAGTGCATGTACAGGTTTGCTGTTGTTTGTTTATTGTTGTTTGTTGTTTGTTTGTCTATACTGCATTCTACTTCTTCTGGGTTCTAATCACTTGAAGGTTGGGAAAGACTACGCTGGCAAGTATGATGACTTTGCCGCCATTGTGCAGCCGTGTGCAATGGATGCAAGAAACGAGGACCTTCCCATCTCGGTCATTTCAATGGTGCGCACATCACACCCTTGCACTTACTCTGTCTTGTTATGTGCAGTTTGTGTTGTGTAGTACATTCTATGCATGTGCGGTGTATGTGCATGTGCGGTGTATGTACATGTGCAGTGTGTGTACATGTGCAGTGTGTGTACATGTGCAGTGTATGTACATGTGCATAGTGTGTACATGTGCATAGTGTGTACATGTGCAGTGTGTGTACATGTGCAGTGTGTGTACATGTGCAGTGTGTGTACATGTGCATAGTGTGTACATGTGCAGTGTGTGTACATGTGCAGTGTGTGTACATGTGCAGTGTGTGTACATGTGCAGTGTGTGTACATGTGCAGTGTGTGTACATGTGCAGTGTGTGTACATGTGCAGTGTGTGTACATGTGCAGTGTGTGTACATGTGCAGTGTGTGTACATGTGCAGTGTGTGTAAAACAGTCTTTCTCTATTCGTTCCCTGTTGCCCCCCTCCCCCCCCCCCACACACACGCTCACACACACACCACTGTCCTATGTGCAGCTGGACTGCTTCCACCCCTCCCTGTTGATGCACGAGCTGATGGCCAAGGTGATGTGGAACTGCATGCTGACTCCGGCCATGCAGAAGGACCGGACCTTCAACGCAAGGGCTGACTTCATCTGCCCCACCAACTCCACACTCTTGTATACATACTAACGTATTTATAGATACGTACATGCAGTTGATGTGAGAACAGATGAGGGGACCTTTAAGTATAGTTTTATAGGTACACACAGGGTACACATTATGAACTGTATAATTTAATGTTGTGTGTATTGCATGCATAGAGTATTATTAAGGTCGACCCTACCCATTAGCATATCCAGGAGGTCCAGTATAAGTTTTGTACAGTTAAAGTTGCATACAATTTTTGTACATACATTTACTGTACATGTAAGATGCAATGTAACAAATTATGCAGTCATGTCATGCACTATATACATGTTCAGGGAGAGGTGTTACTCTTGCAACTGGTAGAGGCACTTCACATCTAGATCTCCGTAGAGGTCCCCTAACACAGTTAGCACCTCTCTCTGTATGGCGTCCACCTTGTCTGGGGGTGTGTACCCATCTGTGCTGGACCTGGCATGGAGGAGGAGACGGCGTGGTTTGTTCGGTTCACGTGGTTTTGTATGACATGCAGACTTTAGCTCTCATTCGAAGGAAACTGCTGCTAGTCTCGCTACTCTGAAGTAGTCTTATGGCAGACCAATCTCCAGAGAAGAGGTCTGTTCGGAGTGTGTGCATGTTATGTATGCCTACAAGGACTTATGTACATATGCCAGATGGATGTACTGCATGTACAAAGCCATACAATATATATTAGCATGCACGTAGGCCACCGATATGTGTACAGTACATAGCGTACCTTGCAATTGTCACCAGGGTAGGTGGCTTGTGCAAAGAGTGCAGAACACACTTCAACTCTTCACACACACTCTTAACTTCGTCAAGAGAACTGGCATGTACCGGCAAGTCACTCACAAAACCAGCCGTGTGAACCTGAGACAGCAATAGCAACCAATCACCAAGAGGTTGCTACCACATGAAGACGCACCACACACCACTGCACTCTCACCAATTCAGCATCCACAACGTCTTGATCCTCGGTAGCTCGCTCAGTACAATGCAGTAACCCAAAAATCTCATCCAAAATTCTCCTAAGGATATAACAGTGTGAGTAACAGCCAGATCAGACACACATATGCACAGTAGGTCTGGTTATAGGTCTAGGACTACACATTAAGTAGCACTGAAGGTAATAAAGTGCCTTGCCTACACAGCACTAGATTGATTCATACCAGGCACATAAGACATAAGGACATACTAACCTGTTTGTCTCCACAATCTCCTTCACTGGGCTGTATCTCTCTGTGAGGGTGTCCTGAGGCATGAGCCCTTCCCAAAACTGCTTTACATCGCAGAGAAACTGCTGTCGCTCACACTGCCACTTTAAACACTCTGCCTAATGAAGAAAGGAACATCTGTGTCATTCTTGAAGATGCCGGAGTGGCTAGGTAAATAAGATGTGCCTTATCCTACACAGACACACTAGCCAAAGAAATGCTCAATTCAGAGGTTTAAGGTGCCTCCATTCATTGAAGAAGGTAGCTGAGAATGAAAATTCATTTGGCTACTGTGGACTAAGAAAAGAGGCTTTATTACACATGTGCAAGCTGAATAATATGTACGTACAATGAAAGTGCACGGGCACAACCATGGCAGAAAGAGATGCTTAATTTCCAAACACACCTCTTCAGCGCCATCAACTGGATATCCCTGCCAGCTGTACAGGGCAGTCAGGAAACAGTACTGGGCCTACAACGTGCGAGGCAACACAGAGGGTTAAAGTTACTCCAGCAAATGCATGTTTGGAGTCACAACACACATAAACACAAAAGTATTTTGCCATGCACATTGTGGTTAGTGCATGGCATGTTGTCTTCTGTACAATATTTTAAATAACCTCTGTAAAGTTCCACTTGAAAGGGTTGTTGGTTGCAAAGAAGTCAAGATCAATGTCAAGGATCCAAGTATCATGTTCCTTGAGAGCATCAACAAATGGCATTCTCCTGCACGCACTGCTCTCGCCTGGACCCATGCTCTCCAATTTAGCCTTCTTTGCTCGACTCAGACTGCAAAGGCCTTCTTCTTGAAAGACTGGCTTTACCTCTGTGAAGTCAGTTACAGTTACCTTATGCCCTGGTAGAAGCTCAACATCACTCTTCTCACTGCAGTCACAAGGATGTGAGCTGTGTCTGAGGGTCTCTACCCACAGACTGCATCTTCTAACATTGTCCATCTCCCGTTTAGGAACACACAGACCCTCGTTCAAAAAGTAAGGCAGCATCAGATCATACCTGCAGCAAACAACATCCCCTGTAACACCTGTAGCTGCATACAGCGAGTAAAGGCTGTATGTGGTTTCAGCTCACACTATCACATACTATTAGCTAGCTACATGGGGCACTCTACATCCTATCTGACAGTCAGTGCTATAGGACCACGCACACCTACATGCATTAAAGTAAACATGCAGCTACTCCGACAAAGCCCATCAACTTCCAGCCTCCACAATACAAAATGGGTGAAAGGTGGACTGACTGTCCAGTGTCAGACTAACATGCAGCGTGCAATGCATATGTCGTATGCACACTGTGCTAGTGTGTGTGTGTGTGTGTGCGTGTGTGTGTGTGTGTGTGTGTGTGTGTGTGTGTGTGTGTGTGTGTGTGTGTGTGTGTGTGTGTGTGTGTGTGTGTGTGTGTGTGGTGTCCACACACTACTCATGTATCACACATGCAGGGCCGCGGATAACGCATTTACCTACTTCACTTGATTCGACTGCTTGTCAGACCCAATGCCCAAATCAACAGGGCCGCACTCTTGCATCTGCTTTGCCCATGGAGGCTTCATCCATACCAGCGTGCTGAGGTGACCGCAATACAAGGCCGGTGCCAGCCAGCTCGCAATGTCCAGGGCCCCGTATAGCAGCTCTGTGCAGTGGTAGTTCTGAGCTGACAGGCTGGGGACAAGCAGGTCCGGGTGAGAGTCCAGGTGCAGCATGGATACTCCTGAGAATGGAAGGTACCGACCTCCTATAGCCCTGTAAATGTGTGGCAGCACCTCGTGGTGATCATCCACAACAAACACAGGCAATTTGCTGTATTGCTTCGCTGCCATTTTTCTCCTAATGATATTCATCGTTTTGGCAGCGTCAGCTGATCAAAATGGCTGCTAACGAGGATCTGGCCGGGAAGTCAGTGCTTTTCATTTTTAATAGCGGGTATTCTCCAGATCAACTTGAGAAAGCGGTTTCTAGTATTAAGAACAATGCCGGAGAAAACGGAAGTGTTTCCCTAGAGCACGCGGAGCGCCTGGGACTAGGTTAGTCTGTTTTCGGACGGGGGGAAGATGTCTATTCTGTGGGTAAGACTGGTTTGTGAACTCGCCTTCATCCAGAGGTACAACATAACTGTAATGCTGTCTATTCTTGTCTGCTAGGAACTCATAACTCTGATAGTTTCGATGTGGTGTTGTCTGGTGTCGATACGAGTGCACTTGTGCACACTTCGGACAGTTTGGAGGAGTTTGCGCGCGTCCTCAAGCCTTCAGGGAAGGTGATCCTACGAGAACCAACAGTCAAAGAAGGTTTGTGGCCTTTGATGGAACACTCAGGGTGTTCGAAGAAATCCTTGGGGTTTCAATTGCTGCTTTTGTACTGGTGTGATGTATTGCATTCATTTTTGTATAATTTCTGCCAGTGCCTAATTAATTGAAGGCTTCTCAGCTAGCGTCCAGGAATAAGACAGGGCTGTTTGCTAATACCAGCTTCACACCATATATATCTTTACCCTGACGAAGGCCAGAGCATTTGGTTGAAACATTGACAGGGTTTCACCCTGCTGTGACCCTGGTGTAAAAATGACCCTTTCTGAGGCTGATATCTCTTTGCTATTGTACAACTGATTTGCATGTTATGTAGTGATATCTTACATACCGTATGGCTGGAAATTTTGGCGGGGAATTTATTTTGGCGGATTGGCGGTTTTGAGAGCAATCTGCCAATATTTCATCCGCTAAATAACTTCAAAGTGTGATGTCATCATTATTGCAAAATCATAGCTTGTGTATATACTAGGCCTGCAGCTAGACGCGCCAGTCTAAATAGTCGGCATGGAGTTCACCATTAAAAGCTGCGTACGCTTCTTCAAAAAGTTTTGTACAACGAAGGTGGAAGAAGAGTTGGATTGTCTGTCAACGCGAGGAAGGCGATCCAAACGACGTGTACACAGTCGCTGTAAAGACCGACGCAACGAAAACAGTCAGGATTAAGCGTAACAATGATTTGTGTACTTTTCAGTTGCATTTCATCTTCGATTTCGTCCTAACTGAGTGGAAACTAGCTCACGGCCCGGTTAAATTCCCAGCGTGTTTGATTAGCCATTTTGTTATGAATATCATTATGGGTAAGAGACTGGCTCAACCGCCAAAGTAAATTCCGCCAAATGACATATTTTCAGCAATCCGCCAAAATATCTTCCTGCCAAAATTTCCGGCTATACGGTAATATGTTTGATCACTTCCAAAAATATGATGCATGGACAGCATGTGGCCATTCATGATTGACATTGAAGCTTAGAACACTGTTCTTTGGTGTATGATTGTATGTGTTGCCTCTTGTCTGTCACTCAGGCCAAATCCCTGGTTTGCGTTCTGCTCCCAAGCTACTCTCTGCCCTTAAGCTTGCTGGATTTGTGAAGGTCACAGTTTTGAGTGAGCAGGAACTTGGCTCTGGTAGGGATGAGGCTGCCACCTGGGTAGTGGCTGACAGCACTGTCAGTCTAAAACCGGAAGACTTGAGGAATGTGGTGATCACTAAAGTGAGTGAAGTTAGCTCTTGACACAGGTGTGCATGGAGTGTGTGTGTAATATCTTGTTTGAGAGTGAAGAGACACAGTTGCTGGCTGGTAATATGTGGGATACACGCAGTTTGATGAACTTGAACACAGTTAATGGAGCACCTCCACGAATGCACCTCCACTACTGGTCACATTCTTAGTGCACATAAGACTATATCAGGGTACAGACGGCGCCGGGGTAGCAGTGGCTGCAATGGCAATACTGTGATATGTCTGTTTAACTGACTGGTGCAAGCAAATGGGGAGCTTAGGGTTGTGTCCGAAATGACCGTGCTCTGGCTTTTGGCTGTGGTGACTGTGAAGCTCTGTCCTGCTTGTTTGGATATGGACTATGTTAAATCACTTTATTCACTGACCAGACCGGGGGTGAGCTATATAGCATCTTGTCTGTTGCAGGTATCAGCCAGCAAACCCGCCTACAGTGTTGGTGCCAGTACCCAGCTCTCCTTCGCTGCAGACATAGCCTCAAATGGCCGTAGCGGTGCGTTGAGTGAAACCCAGCAGTGCCTGCCTGTTTGTGTCAATGGGGCATGTGTTCCTGTCACTAAAGACCATTCACTCACAGACAGTCATACAGTTTGGTCACTTCCCCTGTACGACCCTATGGCCACTATTTGGAGTGGCCAGTTGTGCTAATTTTATGTATATGACTGTGTAATTAGACCAGTGTATTGCATGGTGGCTTTTCCAATGAGAGATGGGATGTGGAGAAGGTAAGGGAGTTGATGCTCGTGTCTTTTACTGTGACAGAGCATGGCCTATTATTAGGTCGAAGGCTCAAAGCCATCTCATTTTTGAGGTACGTACCTGCTGTAGAGGTGATGTTTGCAATCCACATTACTCAGGTGCAAAGACGGTCAGTGAGGCCACTGCGAAGGTGTGGACCCTCTCCGCCAATGACATGCTTGACGATGATGTGGTAAGAAGCACACTAAATTGTGTACACTGCTTGCTGCCACTACATACGTACTTAACATGTATGTACGTATGAACCTCTCCTCTTTGTGATGACAGTCATCCTGTCTCTT
The DNA here is from genome assembly GCA_949841015.1 of Aplysina aerophoba. NCBI lineage: Eukaryota > Metazoa > Porifera > Demospongiae > Verongiida > Aplysinidae > Aplysina > Aplysina aerophoba. Next base: position 4,459,239 of record OX465051.1, on the reverse strand, counting down.
GTTACATTGGCCAGAATATGGCCGTCTTCTTCTGGTATTTTGTTAGGTTGTTGTTGGCTCCTCATCCTGCCAACACACAGTGGTGCCCCTCACCTCTACCCCTCCCTCCTCCCTCCCCACTCCACCACATCCCTCCCACTTCATTATAGGATATGATGGACCCATCCAGCCTCCTAACAGAAGAGGACTTTCTCAGACCAGATCCAAGTTCTCTGCGAAGTGAGTGAGAATAGAACTGAAACATACACACCCTTTTAGTGCACTGTATATGTAGCTTGCTGTGCTGTCATCCCATCGGGTGTGGCACTCACTCTTCTCTAACGTTGTGTACTCAACCTAGCCCTAGATCCTAAACACATTGCAGTACATCGCTATACAAAAGATGGTCCCTTCTCTGCTCTTTCTTCTTTGGCACTGACAGCTGAATGTGGTACTGGCAAGGAAGGAAAGAAGAAAGCCTGCAAGAACTGGTAGGGCTGCCATTCGTCATCTAGCTGGTTTTGCCTGCTAGCTATGCCTATTTAATGTTGTGTATTACACTATATGGTAATACTGTATATTTAGTATTAGTTTGTTCTGCTAAATCCGTCACTGTGTTGCTGTAGCACGTGTGGTCTTGCTGAGGACCTGGAAAGTGGAAAGGAGCCTAAGAAGAAAGACGTCACATCTGCTTGTGGAAGTGTGAGCCAACTAGCATATTCATTCCCAGTGCAAGTTTTGCTGAAACTACAGTTCCCACACAGGGCTAACTACAGTGCTAGTAGTACAATCTATTCTATGCCCCTGTGCTCATAACTTACAACCAATATTGCTACCACCAACTGCACGTTTATATGACCATTAATAATTAACTTAACCTTTCAGTGTGTCTAGCACCTGTGCTATCTTCCCTCCTGCAGTGTTATCTTGGTGACGCATTTCGCTGTGCAAGCTGCCCTTATTTGGGCATGCCCGCCTTCAAGCCGGGTGAACAGATCAAGCTCTCTGCAAGGCAACTCAATGCAGACCGCTAACTAACAATTTGTCCGACTCTCATAATTGTATTCATTGTTTGTTGCTATAGTAACCGAAGCGGCTGCGCTTATCTTGCAAAATGGCGTCTGCCATGGAGTTGGATGCGTTTATTACAGAACAGAGGGCCCAACTGAATCGCGAACGAATGCATCTCGACTCACTTCAGAACGAAAGGTAAAATATGTAATTTTCTAAAACCTGAGCAGTGTGCCATGCATAATGTTAGTCGTTTGGAGGCACACGACCCACTTCATATGTGTGAACGCTTTTATCTCGAAACTGTACAGGGAAAGATCACTTGGGAACAGTTTGCCTATTTCTGAGCACGTGGACAGACAAGAGCAGCTCAGACGAGAGAGGCAGGCAGAGTACAAGGAGTTCTTGTCCACCAAGAGGCAGCAAACAAATGTGGGAAGAGACAGGGCGTCTGTAGTGGCAAAAGCAAGGAGAAAGCTGGCGGAAGAAAGAGATGCAGAGCTATCTGCCATTTCTAAAGAACGAAGAGATGCTAATGAGAAGAGATCACATGAGCAAATACTTCAAGAGCACGCCCCTTTAGTGGATGGCGCACACCGTGCACACCCCAGCCATAGGGAAGAAACATATGAGGAAATGAGGGCTCGAAAAGCGAGGGATGAGAGACGCTACCGTTCCAGCATGATGGACTACCAGAGTCCTCAGGATATCAAAGGTGGAGGCAGGGTAGTCAGGTTTGAAGATGAATGTTCCCCACCACCTCCTGTTATGGAGCGTAGGGGCAATCGCAGGACATGGACAGATAGTGGTGTTCATCTACCTGCAACTGATTGGGAAGATGACGATGAACGGTACTTGCAGTGGGCCAAGAACAGGGGGAGGTACAGTGCTGGTGTTCGCGGAAATCAGTCATCCACCTCTCTGCATCAGGAGACCAAGCCTACAGCAGAGATAGAAGAGGGTAGCCGCACCAGGTCTGCCCCTTCCAAACAAGGCAGTGGTGGTGTGCTGAACCTAGGTCTGGTGCAGACGGATGAGGAGAGGAAGACAAAGCAGCGAATGTATGCTGAGGAGCTGAGGCAGCAAATGAAACAGAAGAATGAGGAGCGAGCTCGAGAAAAGGTGCACCAGAGGAGGTCCACAAGTGAGATTGTGATCAAGTCGCCTGACAAAGTTGACCTCGCTCTTGTAGAAAAACGGGCAGAGAAGATGCAGCTGTCACCAGGAAGACCTTCTTCTCAGCCGAAGTTCAGGCTCTCTCCAACTGGCCCACACACTGACAAGTGGTACAACACAGAGACACCGCACTATACAGAAGGCCACTCAGCTCATCACTGGCAGCCAAGAAGAAGCAATTTCTACCCTCCTCCACCTCACTCTTCAGCCATTCCCCCCATGCCGTATTACCCATACCCATACCCACCCCCTGTACCTCAGTACCCCCCACAGGAATACTACTACCCTCCAGCACCTCCATTCCCCCCACCTCATCACTATTCCTACTCCCACTCTCATGAAGGGTACACAAGTGGAAGGAAAGGTACTCCTAGGTCTCCGTTTGATGAAGGGGGCATCAGGCTGCCCAGCAGGGAATGCCAGAGGGAGAATGTGTCACAAAGGAATACACTGGGTGTAGGAAATGGGCCCTCACTGGAAGACTCCCCACAAGCAAGTCTTCCATTGACAGTTTCACCTAAAGTTAACACAGACAAGGATGCCTACCGTTCTGAGTTGGAGAAGCAGATAAGAGAGAAGAAGGAGCGTGATCACAAAGAAACGATGAAGGATGTTGAACTAGAGAAGAAGAAGGATGCAGAGATCGCTGAGTACAACCCTTGGGGAAAGGGGGGTTCTGGTGCCCCCATTCGACGTCCTGACGGACGTATTGTGGCTGATTTAAGGAAAATGCGCCAAGACAATGATGCCAAAATTAATAATAGAAGCCCAGGCGCACAGTTGGGGAACCAAATTGAAGACCTTCCACCATCTGACCGTGAGCAGTTAAGTTACAGGGATGCCTCGTATCAAGGCCGACACACTCCCTACTCATCTCGCTCACCATGCCCTACAGAAGTGATCCAGCCTGACCTTACTCCACAGGAAATGTATCGAATGGAGCTGCAGCGTCAGATTGAAGAGAAGGAAGAGCTTAAAAGGAGGGAGACAGAAAAGAAGCGAGTAGAGGAGGAGAAAGAAGCCAAACGGCTTGAAGCAGAAAGGCAGAAACTCAAGGAAGACTATGAGAGAGAGCTAGAGAAGCAAAAGCAGAAGAAGGAAGAGGTTAAAGCTAAGAACGAAGCAATGCGGCAAGCAGTAGAAGAGAAGAAGAAAGTAGCTGAACAGAAAGCCAAGGAGCTTGAGCAGAGAGAGAAGGAAGAGCTTGCTAGAAAGGTGAGGGAGGAGGAAGTGGAACTGCACAGAAGGCGGGCCAGAGCTCAATCTCCACCTGTCCCAACAGTGAGGAATCAACTTAAGCAGCAGGGCTACTCGTATAGGCCTCCTTTACTCGACAGCACTTCTGCTGTCGAGCCAGCCTCTCCTCATAAGCAGCAGCAGGCAGATAGGAGAGACTCACCACCTGTCCCGGCACTGCGGCACAAAGCAGACACAAAGACCACTACCTTCACCGATATGCCACAGTACACAGCAGAACACACAGTCACTACAATGAAAGCGCAGCTGCAGCTAGCCCAACAAGAGCCGCCACCACCACCATCGGAGAGCAGGATGCCTCCAGAGAATGATGACGTCTTACAGGCTAACAAGCCTACGCAACTTAGTGAGTGTTTTGATGGGCAGTCGGAGCCAAAATCAGCACATGGAGACTCTTCCAGTGAAGTTATCCTGGAGAAGCTTATGGCAATGCGCAGGCTACTGACAAAAGAGCAAACACCCCGTGCTGTGGCTGCCCCCAGGAAGAAATCGGGCAAGGGCCCCTTTGATTTGGTGAGAGTTGATCCGAGGAAGCTAAACAGTGGTAGTACATCCAGCTTGGTACAACAGGAGAAGTATCATCCGGTATCCTCACAGGCTGCAGACTACCCTGACCAAATTGCAGAGTTTAACAGACTCAAATATGGAGGAGAAGCTGACCAGAGAGGGAGGGGAGAGCTGTTGAACTTGTTTCCTGAGCCACCACGCTCCAGCTCTGCTCTAGAGATACAGCAAGCACAGCTCCTTCGACACCAACAGGACAGCTTAGCTCGGTTGCAGCAAGCCGTGAAGCACCACGGTGCAACAACTGAGATCAACAAAGAGAATCACCCCAGAGCTCTGGAACGGATGCTGCCCTCTACAACATTTGATGTGGGAGTTGACACCACTGTGCGACCCCAGTCTTCCAGGAGGACTCGCCGAAAGAGATACAACATCAGTGCCAACTTTAACAGTGGGGGGAACAGCGAAGTAAAAGGAGTCCATAGGCCCACCTCACAGAGTAGCTTTAGTTCATTTGATGTTGACAGTGTGGCTGAAAGGAACCAGCAGAGGCTGCACAAACTGGAGTCAGTGCTGCAGGCCAGCAAGGACGCAACTGACAAGAGCCCCGACGAAGTGGTGGAGGAGTTTCTGGAGAAGAGAGCACCATATGTGCCACAGTTGAACAGACATGAAGTTCTTAGCCGAATGTCAGAAAGAAGTCTACAAGCAGTTACTACCCACCATCCTGTGTATTCAGCGTCAGCGAGAGACTAGCTCTGTAGTGTGTGTATATACGTAACATTGTGCTTTGTAATAATTATTATTGCCCAATAACTGGGTGACGTGTAATGACGTTCATTAGAACCACGTCAAAATGTCTTCTCTGTCCGTGTTTTCGGTTATAAAGAGCTTTTGGGATGACTACGGGGCTAAAACGCCTCAGAAGCTGAAGATAGTTGACGCCTACCTGGCGTATATTATGCTCACGGGTATTGTGCAGTTTGTCTACTGTGCTTTGGTGGGTACCTTTCCCTTCAACTCATTTCTGTCTGGATTCATCTCATGTGTTGCCTCTTTCGTGCTGGGAGGTAAGAGAGCAGACTAGGAAAGCGTAGTATGTTTAGTTGAATGAGTACTGTGGTGTGTGAGACAGTGGTGCGTGATTCTTGTAGAGGAAAAGCTAGTCATGAAACAGGCTCTGTGTTTGATGGTTATTTTCAGCACTTTGAAGTAGACTGCACCATAGAGTATTCAAACTGCGTAACCGTAGTTTGGATAATCTATGACTGCACGAGACTGCTTTGTCGTCTAGAGCATATGTGAGTTGGATGGATCATGCATCTGCAAGCACCCAGATAGTGGTGTGTTGGCTAGTAATGTTAAACTACCCACTCACCTCAAATGTTACAGATTCATTGTTTGTGTTCTTTTCATCCCTCACTTCAGTGTGCCTGAGACTTCAAAGCAATGAAGACAACCAGCGACTATTCAAGGGCATCACACCCGAAAGAGCCTTTGGAGATTTCATATTTGCTCACATCATCCTCCACCTTGTTGTCATTAACTTTATAGGCTAGACTGACTGGCAGAAAGCACATTCTTCCAAAGACCAATTAATTAGGACTAGGAGTTCATAAATAATGCATACATATGTCACTTGAAATTCGTGCTATTCAACCGAAGTGGTGATGTCCAATTTGACATCTGTCCGTAGGGGCATATGATAATTATACACTGCAACCATATTAAATTATATTGTGTACGTGTTTTTGCTTGAAGGCGTGTGCGTGTGTATACGTATGTACTGAACATTCTAAGGTAAGGCCTGAGTGGCGAGATTGAGACATAGTCGCTTGGACCACTAGCCAGATATCTGATTATATACATGCCTGGTATATATAATATAAAGATGTATAAATCCCACATGTAGCTATACATCAAGTGTGATAATGCCCATTGCATAAGATGCTATGAAAGACTTCTCAAAACAGTGCAATCTTCTTTCTCTTTGCGGGTGAGGCTGCAGAGTCAAATTGGCTGCCATGTGCATCTTGGCTCGATACTGATTTTCCTCGTTTGGCAGCTTTCTGTGACATTCTACTAGAACTGCCATGTCTCTGGTCCAAAATATCCCCAAACAGCTGTTTCGTCTTACTGCTGGTCTCCTGTGCTTCCTGCCAAACTCCCTGTTTTCGCTTAAATGTGTCAATTTGGCAGTTACGAAGCACAAACCTCCCATAATAGTCATCCTTCAGTTCATCTTCTTTCTCCAACATCTCAAGTGCAATTTCTTTCTTGGTCGCTACTTCACTGCTTGCCCAGCATGCATCCACAGAACGGCTGCCATGTTTGTCCTTAGCCAGAAGGAAGAAATTCCCCTGGAAGCAGGCAAACAGAATGTCACAGTACTATGTATGTAAAATGGCAACAACAACAATCACTTGGAATTTCAACTACCTGCATGCCCTACAACAACAGACCACCACGGGGAACGATGTGATATAAGAAAGAGCCACCAGAACAGTAGTATTAATTAATTTAATACTAGACCAACTAAAATGTCCGCAATACTTGTGATATGCAGGCACAAGGCCATTCACATGGATTAGTGGTAACACATATATATGTACAGACATGTACACCTAGAAATTAAGGAAGGAAGACCCAACACTCCTAACTCACCTTCAGCTTCTTCATTACTTTCTCTCTCCTCTTGCCTTCCACTGTTTTGCTGTTCAGGAAGGCCTCAAGAACATGGCTGCCGCTAGGGTGGCATGCCATGTGGATCAGTGACGGTAGGGGGAGTCTGCTAATGCACGAGGCCAGCAGTTTGGTGTCTTCAAAGCAGAGCATGGCCTGAACCAAGAGTGCACCGTGGAGGGAGATGGACAGGGAACACTGAGCCTTATCACCATCCTCGGATGTATCCTACATACGTACAGTGCAAGAGAAGACCACATGATGCAAAGGTCCTACAAACATCTCCTTCTACCATAAACACAGTCGCAAAGCAGGTATCCAGCAATGATCCTTGCTCTGTAGTCTGCACACACATACATCCATTCGACAAGCATTGTAAGTAAGCGCTTGCCCTCCACAGAGCTCATAACTCCACTCAGCATCTGTCCTGTCAAATTGACAATGTGCAGGAGCTTACTGCTGGTGTCTCCTTGCTCCCCTCCTTTCCACTGTAATGTTGCTCGTATGTCTCCAGCGCAAGGAGAAGTGGGAGACACTTATTTGGCTCAGCAGTGCAGTGCACAGCAGAGAGGACTTCTGAAGAGAACTGCCTCTGCCTCTCAGGGCACCGAACACAGGCAGTAGCCAGCTTCACCACCACACCACTGTGGCCCACTGCCAGCACCCTACCCAGGTCCACCTCATCAAATGCCATGGCAACCTGCATGAAATACACACCATGAATCATAGGATGCAGTATATGTGTAACACATACGGAATACAAAACGATACAGTTCATGATTTGCATTCAGCACCTCAACCATGCAATTGTCACTGAATACATGCACACTTTACTCCAATCCCGCCCACTCTACCCCACTTTGACCACTTTAATCCAATCCCGCCCACTCTACCCCACTTTGACCACTTGACTCAAATCCCGCCCACGCTACCCCACTTTGACCACTTGACTCCAATCCCGCCCACTCTATCCCACATTGACCACTTGACTCCAATCCCGCCCACTCTACCCCACTTTGACCACTTGACTCCAATCCCGCCCACTCTACCCCACTTTGACCACTTGACTCCAATCCCGCCCACTCTACCCCACTTTGACCACTTGACTCCAATCCCGCCCACTCTACCTGAGCTGCGTTGGCTCTTGTAAAGAAGCACTGTAGGACATAGTTGGCCACTGGGTGCAGGGCCATCTGCATGACTCGGTGCCGGAAGCTCTGATGGTACACCATCTGAAGCAGCTCAGGAGACAGCACTTCCACCAGCACCTCAATCACGCGACTTCCAATTGTGTCACAGAATAGTGATGGCAAAGATCCTAATACCTCCACTTTCTCCTCAGGACCTTTGCTGCATAATTCAGTGCACTTCAATATTTTCTTCACTAGCTTCTGTCCTCTCTCTGGAGACTTCTCAGTGAGCACAACCAAAGCCACCTCATACACTGGACTCACATTCTCATCACAAAGAAGATCCTCCAGCGGTTTCTGCTTACAGAGTTTCTTCCCAAAACGATCCAAGCATGCCACAAATTGTTCAGGAACATCTCTTCTATCCAGGACATGATGCTGCTGTTGATGCTGTGAAGGCTTCTTCCTGACACTTTGCACACTCATTGCATTTTTAGATCGATAGGCTGCACACATTTTGCTCCTCACAATCCCATCTGCCACGCGAACACCAGAGAGCACCTGCAACAGACAACGCACAACATGGTTGGCCCAGAAATCCGTCAGGTATTCTCCAAAGTTCTCCAAGACACTTGAGCATACATTCAAGACCGATTCCTCAACAGCTCGTGATGCAGAGTTGTTGCCTTGCTTGCACTGCTGTACTGCTTGGAGCAGGAAGGCCTCTAACGCGTGGCTGCCGGACGAGTTGCTGCAAATCTCGGAAAGGTTCGATTGGATTTCCTTCATCAGCATCATTATGTTGCCAGCTGTTACAGGACACTTTTGAAACACCTTCTCCATCACCCTACTAGCTACTTTATCGCAAAATACTCTTACTGTGCCATCTTTGACAACTTGCTCGAACAGATTGGCTATAAACACGGAGGCGTCGTCTGCATTGAAGTCTTCCGAGTCGACAATACTTTCCACTCGCTGATAGTAGGCCCTCCCTTCTTCGGACAGTCTGCGACTCATCACGCACAAACCAGCCCTGCATGCACGTGCGCGGAGGGGCCGTCCCTTGAAGCAATGATGTCATCGTGTTTCAACCGATGACTCCTCTGTGTATGAATTTCAATGAACAGCTCATGCGCTTAGTCCGACCACATACAGGTCTGCGACGTGTCAAGATGAAGCCTCTTTCTTTTGTTTCTTCTTCTTTGCCTCCTCCTCCTTCTCCTCTTCAATGGCCTTGACGTAGCTGCCAATCTCGTCTGATGTAAGGAACTACCAGAGAAGGAGACATGTGAGAACACATGTGCATGTGAATATTATGGATCCAAGCAATCCCTCGTCCCGTCCCAGCAATTTATACACACACTCTCAAAACAGCCGAGAATCTCCACCACACATTCCAAGCCCACACCTTGAGCCTTTTCCCCTTCTCAAGTACAGCCATTTCAATACTCTGGCTCCCTGACTGCACAACCTGAGGCACAGCACCAAGACATGAAGGATACAGAGGATGCATGAAGGATACAGAGGATGCATGAAGGATACAGAGGATGCATGAAGGATACAGAGGATGCATGAATGATACAGAGGATGCATGAAGGATACAGAGGATGCATGAATGATACAGATACATGAATGATACAGAGGATGCATGCATGTGCAGATAACCGCACAACCGACTCACATGCCCGCTATGACACTCACCTCCAGGAGTGCTTTCACTGCCAGTTTGATGACAAGTTCTTTGTCCTTCATGGAGTCAGCATTGTAATTCTTTTCCAGGTACTCACGCACTGTCTTGGCATTCTTGCCAATAGAGTTAGCCTAACCAACAACATTACAAAAAGTGTGTAAAAATACACTGCCGCATGCACACGCACACGCACTAATGAAGAGAGATGTTGTATTCCATACTTGTTGCCCACCTTCCATTCCTGGTAAGTGCCAGCAGGCTCAGTCTGGAAGAGATGGGGTGTGCCATCCTCATCAAAGCCAGCCACAAGAGTAGATATGCCAAAAGGCCTTGCTCCATTGCTTTGTGTGTACCGCTGTAACATGCAGGGAGGTGTAGAGGTGGAAGAAAGGGAGAGGGAGGGAGAGGGGGAAGGAGATGGGGGAGAGGGGGAGGGAGGGGAGGGACGGAGAAGAAGGGAGAGGTCGAAGACACACAAGGAGAGGTTAGTGCAGACTGCAGCTACACTAATATGCCACATGCACACACAGACAGACAGACAGACAGACACATACACATGCATACACACACACACCATACGTGCAACACATTCAACACACACACACATACAGCCCTCACCTGGCAGATACTAGCCAGGTGGCTGGTGATATACTCCACAGTAACAGGGTCTTCAAGCCTCAGCCGGTAGCTCTGGCACTCCACACGAGCCCAATTGATGAGGATGCGAGCGTCTGCTGTGAGACCTGCACCATATCATGGGAACTTGATTCAACTGACTTTAAAGGATGGGATCCATGGCAGCCATTGTGAGGCCATAGGGTTAAGGTTAGGGGTCTTAGGTTAGGGCACCTTTCCCATCAAAGAACTTACATACCTATGAGCCTCTAAATTAAACTTTCAAGATAGATTGCAGACCATTGAGACAGCCCAGGGGTTGCCTCCTGATGATGTCAACTTTCTGTGACATCATAAAATGGCCGCCATGGGTCCCATCTGTTAAAGTCAGCTAATCTGACAATCAAACTAAGCTTTCATGTAGCAACAATGAATGGTAGTAAGGCATTTCGACCACAAAGGTCTTTGTCAGTTACAAAACTGTATGATGATGATGATGATGATGATGATGATGATGATGATGATGATGAGGAGGAGGAGGAGGAGGAGGAGGAGGAGGAGGAGGAGGAGGAGGATGGACTATGATATGATGAGGGTGAAGGTTAAGATGGTCAAGATGATGTTAACATAGACACATTATACTCTGCAACGGTTGTGCTGTCACAATTAGCTCCACCACATACTCGTGGAGTTGGTACCCTATACGGACTTACCAGCAAATGACATGCAAATATGGTCGTCCAGACTGCATATCTTGCGCACTGTCCTGGCGTCCTGTAGCTGCGCCACAGCCCTCTTCTCCACCGCAATTACCAGTATCTCATCTCCGCGCACCCCGACCTACGGACACCACATGAGCAGAAAATGGCTGGCTACGGCACACCCGAAACCTCAAACAGATCCAAGGACATTTGCTTGACTAATTTACTTGCTTAGGCGACACTCACAACGGTGGATCCCTTTTTTACTGCTTCCTGGGCATACTCCACTTGGAAGATGTGCCCATCGGGCGAGAATATGGTCAAAGCGCTGTCGTACCTCGAGCTCATTGCAAATACACGCAGCAGTTGAGTAATTCTAACATCCAGATAAAAATTGGGAATGGGACATTCATGTCTCAACGGGCTGATGGGCCTTCTTGCATGGTAAGGCCTTCAACGGCCTGGTGATCCCTAATATAGCTGAAAGTGTGAGCTGGGTACGTCGAGGATACAAAATACCATACATTACACCAGTCATGTTATTTAGCTGGATGCCCATCTAGCTCAATAGCACTACACATGAGTGAACTAGGAGCAGTAAGTCTAGCTAGATAGCTAGAGTTCGCTATGTAGCTAAACAAATAAAGTGTCTAGCTAGAACAGCTATATAATATGGCTAGCTACTACAGATTGAGCTTCTAAGAGGAGCTAATTACTAGCTGATAATGTACATAATTATATTTAAAGGAAGGTGACATGGGGGGGGGGGGGGGGGTAACTCCGTAGAAATGACTTCGGAAAAGTATAACTTCAACAGTACACTTGCGATCTAGATGTACTTAGGCAAGCACGATGCTTACTCTGAATACCTCGAAAGCGCGCTGAGCCGCGGCGATTCTACCTTGCTGCGATAGAGAAGCAACTTTCTGTGGGGGTGGGTACAAAAATGTTAGGTTTTTCACTGAGTTACCCCATTATATATACCAACAAGAGGCAATTAATCTTGAAATCGCTTGAAACATCGTTGGAGTTCATGGATCACTAGCCAACCAAACATTTCGGAAGCTCACTGCTGTCTTCTTTAGTGGTATGGCTTACAGGTGAGGTGGAATGAGGTGAAATGACAGGTGATGAAAAGAGAGAGTGTGAAAGTAAAAGTTTAAGGACATGAGAGAAAATGGAGGCCTTTGACTAATTAACAGGTTTAAACTAGGTGCATGCAAGTCATGAGTAATTAATGAGCAGCTTGTACACAGGAGGAGGTGTTCCTACTTCTCTGTTCAGCGCTGAGGTCACCTACTGAATGATCCAGGACTCGAGTAGGCATCTCCTGGAGATGTGGGTGCAGGTGTTAATGACATGCGCTGTGGTCCGATCAATGGGATGAACAGTAGAATGAGCATGCATGTTCTGCTAGCGCACAGGTGGCAAAGTAACCTATGGGGTCAGCTCGGTGGTGTTCCTTTAAGTGTTAATTGAGCTAGAGTTCTACTCCTCTGTTCTACATATGCATGTGGTACTGAGCTGTCAAAACGATGGATATAAAGAAATCTGATTGGCTAGTAAACTACAGCAATAACTCAAGCAAGGCCAATTAATCATACACAATTCCTCTTCATAATTGATTCAGCTAGCTATATGTAACAATACAGATATACAGGTGTACAGAAACATAGCCATACCATCATAAATTATGATTGGCATATTATCAGTATTGGTACAGCATAACGAATACAAGATGGTGCGGCAGTAATTTATAAGTATATATATATATATATATATATATATACAGCAAAACGTAAATCAAGATAAATCAGCACAGTATAGCCAATAATCTACACAATTATAAGTGAAATCAAACTGTGAATCTGTATATCAAGTTATGCTGTAAGTCACATGTGACTGCTGCTGGTAAGAGACGCGGAGTCAAAGCTCACTCCCTCGGGCATGTTAAGCTTCATTTGCTGCCACAAGCTTCTGTAGATGATACGGGTCATTTTCATCTGTTCGTTTTGCAAGTGAACAAGGTCGTTGACTTTACTCTGCAGAGCATCAATTTCACTTTGCAATTCTTGAATGGGACCTTCAGAGTAGCCTCGCACTTCTGAAGTTACAAGTGGATGATTCTCTTCGATTTTCAAAGTAGACCATAATTTACTCCAGAGATGAAAGAGCACATAGCGCTGGGTATTAGGCATGATTCGCCTTTTTGTTATACTCATAGAAGTGCAGCAATGCTGCAAAATACAACGCACTACTGGGTCAATGCCAGAAAAGTACCGAATTGTAATATCACGCTGTAGAAAGATGGCTGTCTTACGCACACTATCAATATTCCCCACTGCCAAAGCAATTAGGAGATTGCTGAAGGAGATAGTCACCAGGAGGGCTACGAAGATGACAAAAAAGAATGTCACCTGTGGATACAGGAGCCTGTCAGATATGCGAAGGAAATCAGCATATTCAAACTCCCCCAAGGAAGCTGCAAAAATGGTGAACATTGCCTTAGGGATACTGTCATAACTCAACTCTGTTCCCACTAGAAAGTACAAGACATAGCCAAATGTGACGATGAACAGCACACCGACTAGCATCACACGCAGCAAGGTGTTGAAGATTTCCACAATCATGAAGATGTAGGTCCCAAACAGCGTGTAGAACTGTAGGTGAAAAATGAGGGTCAGCCAGGTGAAGCTGAACGTAAATGCCGCCAGTTCATATGACTGAATGCCATTCAGGTACAGGCCGAAAAAGACATAAGAGCAGATGTAGCCCAATACCTCCACAACAAAGTACCAGGTCAAACGAAAGCACCGATACCACATAGTTCCAAATTGAAATACCAGCCAGTGAAGTGAATTAGCAAACAGCAGTGCAAAGACAGCCACACTGAGACCAAGTGAATGCTCAGGGCTGGTTGAAGCACCAGTTGTGTTGGTGCCATTGGTAGGATCAATGGAGGAGCCTGCTGCATCTGGAGTCATTACAATGCTGAAGAATGCAGTGAAGAGGATAAGGTAGATGCAATACAATGCCAGCTGTGACAAATGCAGCAGCCTCCCATAATATGACCACTTTGTCTTCAGGTACATGTCCACCACAGGATGAGTGAGACACTGCCAACGACGAAAGTGAAGCATTGAACGAAGGACATAGTGTGGAGGAGCAGATTTGGCTGGCCTGTCTGCATTGCTATCACTCTGTCTTGACTGGATATTGAAAAGCTCAGTGATTGCCTGGAAGCCACTATTCTCGCTGTTCTCCTGCTTGCAACCACTACAGTCCAACCCCTCCTCCTTGATCACTGTAGGATTGAGTAGGTACTTGAAGTTGTAAACTTCCCAGTACTCCGTACTCTTTGGATCTCCTGGGGCCTTGTCAAGACATCGATCCAGGACAGCTATGGCTGCCTTTGGCAGTTTCTCAATCAGCGCTACCATTGGAGGATTGCAGTTGGGAGAATGCAGGTCAAGGCACCACTGCCATCGAGTGTGATTCACTGCTGCCAGCACAATCTGCTCGTGCCCTTTTGCAATTGCAATATCCAGAAAGCTTTCCCCTTCCTTGTTGTGGCTGATTGAAACGCCAATGTCCAGACAAAACTGGACTGCACCAGCGTGGCCATTCTTAGCAGCAAGATGGAGGGCCGTGTCTCCGTTGCTGTTGCGCCATGACTTCTGGAAAGGATGAGCATCATGGAGTTGTTTCATGACACTCACGTTGCCATGAGATGCAGCTGAAAGGAATGGAGTAAAGCCTTGATGGCACTTGTGAGCAAATGCTCCATGGCTGAGAAGGACCTCACAGCATCTTTTGCTTCCCCCAATAGCAGCAAAATGGAGGGGAGTGACTCCAAACTCGTTGGGCTCATTGATGTACAAGTGAGCATCCTCCAGCTCAAGGATTGCCTTCAGTATGGCTGTGTTGCCCTTCTTTGCAGCTGTGTGGAGGGCAGTATTGCCCTCAGCATCTTGGCTATCCTTCAAGCCAACCTTGCAAATCATAGGGATGACACAGTCCAGGTCACCAGCAATGGCATAATGCAGTGCATTCTTGCCACTTGCATCCTGAGTGGTGATCATGCAGGACCAGTGATCAAGTACAGCTCGAGCAACGGCATCTTTCTTCCAAAATGCTGCACAGCAAATGACATTTTGGCCATCCATGTTCTTTATCATGGGATCCGCATTGTGGGCAAGCAGAAGTCGAACAGCCTTCTCATTTCCAATTGATGCTGCTAGGTGAAGCGGTGTGGATCCTTCGCCATCCTTCTGATTGGGGTCGCAGTCATTCTGCAGTAGGAACTCCACCAAGGGCTCAGCATTAATGGAAAACACAGCTTTGTGGAGGACAAATGAATGAAACTTATCCGCAGCTGACAAAATAGAGGGACCATACTTGTTCACAAATATCTGCACCATTGCAAGATTGCCTCGAGCAACTGCCAGGTGGGAAGAAGGGAGCTGGTCTCCAGTTGCAGAGCAAGGACACGCACCATGCTTGATGAGAACCTCCACAACTCCAACATGGCCAGCATCCACGGCAGCATGGAGGGGGGTTCGATTCTCTTCGTCCAGGAAATTCAGGATGCTCTCTATGGGGTAGCCATGCTCCTGGGCGCTAGTAAGTATGAAATCCAGGGCAGCAGAGGAACCACAGCGTGCAGCATGGTGCACAGGTGTAACACCATCGTCGTCCGCGACACTGACTTTGTACTTCTGGCAACTGCCAGCCTGCCGCTTCATCACTTCACTCGCTACCTTTAAGCCCTCAACGAAATCGAGTTCTGCAGCAAGGTGCATCGGAGTGCGACCGCGTTTGCCGCGCACAACTGTGTCTACTTTCTCTACCTCTATGAAGGTACGAACCATGTCCAGATTGAGCGTGCGCATGACCATGTGTAGCGCGCTATCCATGTTCGCATTCAGGATCCTGTCGTTGATCACAGGAGAGCTCAGCAGCAGTTTCGCTGCTTCCCGATTCTGGTGGATAGCGGCATAATGGAGGGCCGTGTTGCCGTCATTGTCGCAAGCGTTGATGTCGATGTTCTGCAGGTCCATGAGGAATTCAGCGACAGCCAACTGGTTGTGCTGCACGGCGTTGTGCAGCAGGGTCGCACCGCTTTCGTCCGTAACCTTGATGTCGAATCTGATCTCCTCCACGATGAGTCGAATGTAGTCAAGCTTACCTTCTTCGACCAACTGCTTCAAGGTGTAATCCGCCATGTCCTCAAAGATAGCATTGGACACGGCAGATACTTTTCCTTGGTCTAGATCGGCCATTTGGACACGCAAGGGCAACATATTCAAAGTAACTACCGAGCTCTCTGAGATCTCTGCTTGTCTCTTCAACCGTTTCACCATGGTTGCTGTGGTTTACCAAGGTGAGTGACACTATACTTCACACCTCAACATGGCATAAGATCATTTCCGGTATCGCAGCTGGGGCTAGTGTGCGAACGAGGAAATACATCTGTGACGAAATATACAGTCCGGTTTAATTTCGTGTGGCCATGTGAAAGGGTCCAGTAACCTTAAGTTTAGTTCTCAGCACACTCAAATTGCCAAAAGATGCAGCTACCATGAATGGAGTAAAGCCCTGTTGGCACTTGTGGGCAATTGCTCCATGACTGAGAAGGACCTCACAGCATCTTTTGCTTCCCCCAATAGCAGCAAAATGAATGGGAGTGACTCCAAAGTCGTTGGGCTCATTGATGTACAAGTGAGCATCCTCCAGCTCAAGGATTGCCTTCAGTATGGCTGTGTTGCCCTTCCTTGCAGCTGCATGGAGGACAATACTGCCCTCAGCATCTTGTCTCTCTTTCAATTCGACCTTGCAAATCATAGGGATGACACAGTCCAGGTCACCAGCAATGGCATAATGCAGTGCATTCTTGCCACTTGCATCCAGAGCAGTGATCATGTAGGACCAGTGATCAAGTACAACTTGAGCAATGGCATTTTCTTCCAAACGCCGCACAGCAAATGACATGCATTTTCGCCGTCCATGTTCTTTATCATGGGATCAGCGTTGTGGACAAGCAGAATTCAAACAGCCTTCTCATTTCCAATTGATGCTGCTAGGTGAAGCAGTGTAGATCCTTCTCCATCCTTTTGATTGGGGTCACAGCCATTCTGCAGTAGGAACTCCACCAAGGGCTCAGCATTAATGGAAAACGCAGCTTTGTGGAGGACAAATGAATGAAACTTATCCGCAGCTGACAAAATGCATCCACCATACTTTTTCACAAATATCTGCAGCATTGCAAGATTGCCTCGAGCAACTGCCAGGTGGGAAGAAGGGAGCTGGTCTCCAGTTGCAGCGCAAGGGCACGCACCATGCTTGATGAGGACCTCCACAACTCCAACGTGGCCAGCATCCACGGCAGCATGGAGGGGAGACTGATTCTCTTTGTCCAGGAATTTCAGGATGCTCCCAATGGGCAACCATGTTGCTGGGTGCTCATAAGCATAAAATCCAGGGCAGCAGAGGAACCACAGCATGCAGCATGATGCACAAGAGCCACACCATCGTCGTCCGCAACTGATCCTGTACTTCTGACAACTGGCAGCCTGCCGCTTCATCACTTCACTCGCTACTTTCAACCCTCAATAAAATCAAGTTCTGCAGCAAGGCGTGTCGGAGTTCGACCGAGTTTGCCGTGCACGCCTGTGTTTACTTTCTCTGCCTCTATGAAGGTACGAACCATGTCCGGATTGAGCGTACGCATGACCGTGTGTAGCGCGCTATCCATGTTTGCATTCAGGGGATCCTGTCGTTGATCACAGGAGAGCTCAGCAGCAGTTTTGCTGCTTCCCGATTCTGGTGAATAACATGGGGAGGGGGGGGCAGGTTGTCCTAGAAGCTCAAGTGACGACCCATGATGAAAGGAAATGGGATGGCAGGGGCTCACCTTCAGGAACAGTGGGGAAAAGTGGCAACCCCCCTGTCATCACCACTGCTGATTGATTGACTGATTTACTAACTGATTGAGTGTGTTATGTGTTGTGTATATGTATGCTTGTTGTTCTACCTTCATTGGGCTCCCTGGAAAGTAGTCCACCTGATTAAGTTAATTGAGTTCCAGTATGATAATTCAATACAATACAATAGCAGCATGCATAATGTAGGGCCGTGTTGCCTTCATTGTCACAAGCGTTGATGTTGATGTTCTGGTCCATGAGGAACTCAGCGACAGCCAACTGGTTGTGCCGCATGGTATTGTGTAGCAGGGTCGCACCGCTTTTGTCCGTAACCTTGAATTGATGTCGAATCTGATCTCCTCCATGATCAGTTGAATGTAGTCAAGCTTACCTTCTTCAACCAACTGCTTCAAGGTGTAATCCGCCATATCCTCAAAGATAGCACTGGACACGGCAGAGACTCTTTGGTCCAGATGAGCCATTTGGACATGCAAGGGCAACATATTCAAAGTAACTACCAAGCTCTCTGAGATCTCTGCTTGTCTCTTCAACCATTTCACCATGGTTGTTGTGGTTTAATTACCGAGGCCAGTTACACGATTCACACTTCAGCTGGTTTTACACAGTGTTAACTAGCTAGACTAGGCTGGTGTGCGTACGAAATATACAGTCCAGTTTCGTGCGGCCCTGCATGTGAAAGAGCCCAGTATAAACTTAGGTCTCAGGTCTGAGACTATTTTACTGCATTTGTATGCAGCATGCACTGTGTACAGCAGTTGAATTCAAAGTGACTCAAGTGTGTCCAATGCAACTATAACAGGCAATATGGAATAGAATTAAAATTGGCATTGGGACTACAGCTTAAATAGTGTGACTCCTAAAGAAATCATATACTTATTCTGCTTTCATGCATCCAACTCAATAATATATAATCTACAATAAAATATAGAGCATACAGATGCACCATGCATTACATGACTGGCACTAACAAGCATTCCATGGCACAGTGAAATAAGAAGATTGTGCACCACTGAATAAGTACAACTAAATGATAATCACTTTAAGATCAATCCAATAGTACTCAATACATATAATGTGAGTATATATAAGCATAGAGAACAATAGTAGTAGATAGTACGTATAGTACTACTGTAGAGAATGTTCTCTACTATCTATGATATAAGTATACAGAATCAACATGAGGGTGCATATATCAAGTTATAAGTCACATGTGACTGCTGGTAAGAGACGTAGAATCAAAGCTCTCTCCTTCAGGCATGTTAAGCTTCATTTGCTGCCACAAACGTCTGTAGATGATACGGGTCATTCTCATCTGTTCGTTTTGCAAATGAACAAGGTCGTTGACTTTACTCTGCAGAGCGTCAATTTCACTTTGCAATTCCTGATTTGTACCCTCACTCACTTCTGAAGTTACAAGTGCAGGCTCTTCAATTTTCAAAGTGGACCATAATTTACTCCAGAGGCGGTGAAACAAATTGCGTTGAGCATGAGGCATGATTCGCCTTCTCGTTATGCTCAATGACCTGCAGCAATGGTGCCCAATGAAACACAGTAGTGGATCGACACCAGAGAAGTAATGAATCTTAATATCACGCTGTCGAAAGATGGCCGTCTTACGCACACGATCAATATCACCCACTGCCAAAGCAATTAGGAGATTGCTGAAGGAGATAGTCACCAGGAGGGCTAAGAAGATGACAAAAAAGAATGTCACCTGTGGATACAGGAGCCTGTCAGATATGCGAAGGAAATCGCCATATTCGAACTCCCCCAAGGATGCTGCAAAAATGGTGAACATTGCTTTAGGGATACTGCCATAACTCAACTCTGTTCCCACTAGAAAGTATAGGACATAGCCAAATGTGACGATGAACAGCACACCGACCAGCATCACACGCAGCAAGGTGTTGAAAATTTCCACAATCATGAAGATGTAGGTCCCAAACAGCGTGTAGAACTGTAGGTGAAAAATGAGGGTCAGCCAGGTGAAGCTGAACGTAAATGCCGCCAGTTCATATGACTGAATGCCATTCAGGTACAGGCCGAAAAAGACATAAGAACAGATGTAGCCCAATACCTCCACAACAAAATGCCAGGATAAATTGAAGCACCGATACCATATTGTTCCGAATTGAAACACCAGCCAGTGAAGTGAATTAGCAAACAGCAGTGCAAAGACAGCCACACTGAGAGCAAATGAATGCTCAGGGCTGGTTGAAGCACCAGTTGTGTTGGTGCCATTGGTAGGATCAGTGGAGGAGCCTGCTGCATCTGGAGTCATTACAATGCTGAAGAATGCAGTGAAGAGGATAAGGTAGATGCAATACAATGCCAGCTGGGACAAATGCAGCAGCCTCCCATAATATGACCACTTTGTCTTCAAGTACATGTCCACCACGGGATGAGTGAGGCACTGCCAACGATGGAATCGAAGCATTGAACGAAGGACATGGAGTGGAGGAACAGCCTTGACTGGTCTGTTTGCATTGCTATCACTCTGTCTTGACTGGATATTGAAAAGCTCAGTGATTGCCTGGAAGCCACTATTCTCGCTGCTCTCCTGCTTGCAACCACTACAGTCCAACCCCTCCTCCTTGATCACTGTAGGATTGAGTAGGTACTTGAATTTGTAAACTTCCCAGTACTCCGTACTCTTTGGATCTCCTGGGGCCTTGTCAAGGCATCGATCCAGGACAGCTATGGCTGCCTTTGGCAGTTTCTCAATAAGTGCAACCATTGGAGGATTGCAGTTGGGAGAATGCAGGTCAAGGCACCACTGCCATCGAGTGTGATTCACTGCTGCCAGCACAATCTGCTCGTGCCCTTTTGCAATTGCAATATCCAGAAAGCTTTCCCCTTCCTTGTTGTGACTGATTGAAACACCAATGTCCAGACAAAACTGGACTGCACCAGCGTGGCCATTCTTAGCAGCAAGATGGAGAGCCGTGTCCCCTTTGCTGTTGCACCATGACTTCTGGAAAGGATGAGCATCATGGAGTTGTTTCATGACACTCACGTTGCCATGAGATGCAGCTGAAAGGAATGGAGTAAAGCCCTGATGACACCTGTGGACTAATGCTCCACGCTCAAGCAGAACCTCACAGCATTTCTTGTGTCCACCAATAGCAGCAACATGGAGTGGAGTGGCTCCTGTTTCGTTGGGCTCATTGATGTACAAGTGAGCATCCTCCAGCTCAAGGATTGACTTCAGCATGGCTGTGTTGCCCTTCTTTGCAGCTGCATGGAGGACAGTATTGCCGTCAGCATCTTGGCTCTCTTTCAATCCCGCCTTGCCAATCATGTGAATAACCACACAGTCTAGGTCACCAGCAATGGCATAATGAAGTGCATTTTTGCCACGTGTATCCCAGTCACTGATCATTTTCTTGCAGGAGCAATGATCAAATAGAGCTCGAGCAACGGCATCTTTCTTCCAAAATGCTGCACAGCAAATGACATTTTGGCCATCCATGTTCTTTATCATGGGATCGGCATTGTGGGCAAGCAGAAGTCGAACAGCCTTCTCATTTCCAATTGATGCTGCTAGGTGAAGCGGTGTGGATCCTTCGCCATCCTTCTGATTGGGGTCGCAGCCATTCTGCAGTAGGAACTCCACCAAGGGCTCAGCATTAATGGAAAACACAGCTTTGTGGAGCACAAATGAATGAAACTTATCCGCAGCTGACAAAATGCATCCACCATACTTTTTCACAAATATCTGCAGCATTGCAAGATTGCCTCGAGCAACTGCCAGGTGGGAAGAAGGGAGCTGGTCTCCAGTTGCAGCGCAAGGGCACGCACCATGCTTGATGAGGACCTCCACAACTCCAACGTGGCCAGCATCCACGGCAGCATGGAGGGGAGTCCGATTCTCTTCGTCCAGGAAATTCAGGATGCTCTCAATGGGGTAACCATGTTGCTGGGCGCTCGTAAGTATGAAATCCAGGGCAGCAGAGGAACCACAGCGGGCGGCATAATGCAGAGGAGTCACACCATCGTCGTCCGCGGCACACACTCTGTACTTTGGAATTTGACCATCCGTAGCCTGCCGCTTGATCACTTCACTCGCTACTTTCAAGCCCTCAACGAAATCGAGTTCTGCAGCAAGGTGCATTGGAGTGCGACCGCGTTTGCCGCGCACAACTGTGTCTACTTTCTCTACCTCTATGAAGGTACGAACCATGTCCGGATTGAGCGTGCGCATGACCGTGTGTAGCGCGCTATCCATGTTCGCATTCAGGATCCTGTCGTTGATCACAGGAGAGCTCAGCAGCAGTTTTGCTGCTTCCCGATTCTGGTGGATAGCGGCATAATGCAGGGCCGTGTTGCCTTCATTGTCGCAAGCGTTGATGTCGATGTTCTGGTCCATGAGGAATTCGGCGACAGCCAACTGGTTGTGCTGCACGGCGTGGTGTAGCAAGGTCGCACCGCTTTCGTCCGTAACCTTGATGTCGAATCTGATCTCCTCCACGATGAGTCGAATGTAGTCAATCTTACCTTCTTCGACCAACTGCTTCAAGGTGTAATCCGCCATGTCCTCAAAGATAGCATTGGATACGGCAGATACTTTCCTTCTGTCCAGATCGGCCATTTGGACACGCAAGGGCAGCATATTCAGAAGCACGACCGACTTCTCTGAGATCTCTGCTTGTCTCTTCAGTCGTTTCATCTTGGCTGCTGTGACGCTGCACGTTCACTTTGTCACCAGGTCCCCAACTACGCAAGCGTGCGTTGTGCATGAAGCTTTATGAATGCCATTTATGGGGCGTGGTGCGATGTGGTAGGTGTGGCGGTTAGGCACATGACTGTGCTGGTCCCGCCTACACGCGAAACAGGACAATATCCTCCTCGCCAGTGTGATGTCTGCATGACATGCCTCTACCAAAGAAGCTGTCCTCGAATTCCCTTTCTTGCGAAAACAAGGTTGTTGCAAAGAGGTACCTCGTGCAGAGAAGACTCGGGAGCGGAAGCTTTGGCACCGTGTATTTGGTAACGGACATCAGCGTGAATAATGAGAAGTGAGCAAGTCTATTGATTCACTTTGCAAAGTGCATTTGTAAGCAGGGACATTAGCAGTGAATCCGCATTATGCACACAGTTATACAGTAGCAAGTGACTGCAGTGCTTGCTGCAACTGTCCACAGGAAAGTGCTGAAGCAGATATTTGTTGGGGAGCTGCGGCCTGATGATACGGTGGATGCAGTGCGAGAGGCAAGACTGCTAGCAAAGGTGACTTTAGGTGAAGCAGGCACTGCAAGCTATATGGGGCCAATGCTACGCATGTCATTAGCATATTCCATTACATACATCATTGTACATGCATGCATAGACTTACTGGTTGCTCTGGCTTGCCCCGCAGTGGCTTGCATTAGTGTAGTACTAGCATGTGTATTTGTGTACTAGCATGTGTATGTGTGTACTAGCATGTGTATGTGTGTACTAGCATGTGTATGTGTGTACTAGCATGTGTATGTGTGTACTAACATGTGTATGTGTGTACTAGCATGTGTATTTGTGTACTAGCATGTGTATGTGTGTACTAGCATGTGTATGTGTGTACTAGCATGTGTGTGTGTGTACTAGCATGTGTATGTGTGTACTAGCATGTGTGTGTGTGTACTAGCATGTGTGTGTGTGTACTAGCATGTGTATGTGTGTACTAGCATGTGTATGTGTGTACTAGCATGTGTATGTGTGTACTAGCATGTGTATGTGTGCACTAGCATGTGTATGTGTGTATGGAAGAGGTTTGTCAATTTTATTGCCAATTACTGGCTACCTCTCTACCCAGCTGGACCACCCATCCATTGTGCACTTTCATGACAGCTTCTTGGAAGGAGATAGTTTTTTCATTGCCACAGAGTTTTGTGAGGTGGGTCCAGAGATACCGGGCGTGCAATAATGCCGGCCCTGGAAAGAGATTTTCTGAATGCATATGCATGGTACACTGTGTCGCATAAGAGGAAATTTGACACCTTCAAAATTTAGCAAATGTACTCTAAACTATAAAACTGCCAAATTAATCTTCCTCCCCCTGCCGATTTTTCTAGATATATGAACTGTTATGCATGTATGAGTGTAGGTGTTGTGCTGGCTGACTAGTGCACTATGCCTGTAGAAGGATTAAGAGCGCACAGTGCCTGTCAAGGCAAGGTTAGGCTCTGTTTCAGGTTGGTGTAAACAGACTTCCCTACCTCATACAGCGAGTAAGAACCCTACAGCCAGTCCTTTCTGACATATGTAGGCGTAGTTTGGCTTAATTCCTCTTCAGTTGCTGCAGACATTCACATTGTGTTGTTATGTATTGAGCGTAGGGAGGCGACCTGGACGGTAAGATACATTCATTGAAGGCTGCACAGAAGACCTTTGACCAGTCTCTGATTCTGGACTGGTTTGTCCAGCTGACGAATGCCATCTGGTACATCCATGAACGGTTGGTACACTGTATTTGTTGCAGATGTGGTGTTGTACATACATATGTAGGGGTATACATATGTGTGTTCATTGTGTGTGTGTGTGTGTGCATGTGTACATGTGTGCGTGCATGCATGCTTGTGTGTGCGTGTGTGTAGTGTGTGTGTCACTGTACACTGTACATTGTGTAGATGATTGTGCCAGTGACTCACTGCCAGTGGTTGTCCTTTTACCCCCACAGGAGGATATTACACAGAGACCTCAAAACCAGGTAAGTTGGAACACACTGGTTCTTGGACCAGACCTTGATCAACACACACGCACACACGCACGCACGCACACACACACACCATGGCATGTGGTAACTTCATGTACACGTACATTCACAATTATTCAACTAATGTCTTTTATCATCCACTTCATTGCAGGAATATTTTCCTTAGGAACAATTGTGTCAAGCTAGGTATGTTTAGAGTTGTGCAGACCTGTAGACCAGGGTTTCATTGTGTGGCTGCATATATGTTTGGCTGTGCGGTGGTAGAGTGGATCCCTCTTGAGAACATGAAGTGTGTCTGTATTTTATGGAGTACCCACAATTTGAACGGGGGGGTTTATTACTAGACAGGTGATTAAAGGTCGGAACATTTTATGTGGAAATGCCCACCTTTTGGGGTAGGGGAGTCCAGAAGGTGAAATGTATTGCTTCAAAGAAATGGCGACAAATGAGTTTGTTACAGTAACTCTCATCAGTGGTGATTGATAATTCCATGTGGATTGTGAATCTCTTCAGTTTCTTTATTCCACAATTTTGCATACATATTTATGCATGTACTGTAATCTTGACTTGAGCCATGAATGCATTCACTTTACAGATAAACCACAGTGGCATGTGTGAGCACATACGAAAGCACTACATGCTCTACGCACACTTGAAGGTGTGCGTAGTGCATTCCATGCATCCACAGCAGTGTGTCAAGTTTCACTCACCTTTGCAGGTGCGAGCTGTAGTGCAGAATTAGTGGTCACTGAAGAATGTACGTATTCCTAAGCTCTGAAGTGGTCCACCTTCTACGAAGTATCTTTGTCAGTTACGGGTTCTAGTGATTGAATGGTACTGTATCCTTGCATAGGGCTGCTATGTACATATCAGCCCTATGCAAGGATCATGCCTCTGGGTTTCCTGGATGAACCGTTCAAATCAATCGATCGGTGTCAACACAGAGTATGTCTCTTCTTACCTTTTCCTACTAGGTCTGAGGACACCCATAGTCATAGGTGGGTGTCCTCAGACAATGGAGAAGGACTGTAGAGTAAGATGAGACATGCACCTCAGCAACTACAGCGTTGCCAGCGATCGATCGCTTTGAATAGTGTTTCCAGAAAAAAAAAAAGTAATAATCTCCTTATACAGTACATGCGCATGTACGTAGTTAGCAAAAGAAATAAAGAAATACCATGTTGTTATTGCGCACAACAGTTGCACAAATGAAGTAGGCACAAAAGATGGTCTGTGGGGGAGACACTCCACCCCACACACATGTGAACACAGCCCCTTCATTGTGGGGTTGGCCTTGAATGGCTTGTCTGGGGAGCTACAGTATGTACGTAAGTACGTAGGTAGTATCACTTGCCTCTGGTCAGTTGTGGGACTTCACCTGTGTGACCCTGTGTGTGCGCATGAAGACATCTAAGTGTGAATCAGGCCAACTGAGTATGCAGTAACACACATGCACGTACACACATGCACGTACACACATACATGTACACACATGTACATATATGCATAGGACACAAATGTACATCCTCAGGAACTGACTATATATGTAGCCGTTTGTACAACATCAGGAATGCTCTCATGACATAGCAATGAGTCCCTAAAGAGGATCAATGTATTTATCAATCACTTTACCCTATTTGGTTAAGGGTAGGATAATCACGGAAAAAGGATTGTCACGATTGAAGAGTCACACGCCATCTGGGCCCTCTGTAATCAGTAACTGCCTACACACTAGATGAACAATTCCATGTCGTGAGATAGGTCATAGGCAGATACTGTGACTAATCTAGAGTCATTAAGCAGCTATTTATTTTGTGCCATGCATCCCTCAGCATGCTGACGAACACTGCTTTATGCATTACTCCATTTCATTGTTTTTGTAACATCCATTAATAAGGAAATGTCCTGCCCTGTGTGTGTGTGTGTACGTGTGCGTGTGCGTGTGCGTGTGCGTGCATGTGTGTGTGCGTGCGTGCGTGCGTATGTGTGTGCATTGGAACGTGTGTTTGTGCGTGTGTGTGTGTGCGTAACTTGATGGAGTCATTTGTGGTGGTAGGAGAGGGTGGGAGGGATGATGTCCCTCAGCCTACAAGAGAGGTGTTGCACCTGACATTGGTTGACATCCCCTTCCTGTTAGTATCTCTCACTGCTCACACCTCCCCCCACACATGTGGCCCATTGAAGCTGCTGGCAATGGCGAAGGACGGTTCTGGTTGCTCATCAATGGTCCATTGTTATTGCGGTCAAATATGACCACTGGAAACTTGTTATTGCGGTCAAATGTGACCACTGGCAACTTGTTATTGTGGTCAGATGTGACAGCTTGCTCTCTGCTGTCATGGTCATGTCCCAAACCATTTCAACTGCATGGTGACTCGGCTGTCTAAGTGAAAATTATGTATTGGGTAACATGAGTGAATAGGGTGCAAGTTGTACGTATCTATCAAGTAGCATTGTTCTCGCTACTCCCCCCCCCCACATCCCTTGCACGTGCATGTCCACTTTGAAGGAGCTTGTCAGGCATCAGCTGGTGTACCTTGTGGAATTCACTATCCAGCGTTTTTGATGCACTAAATGGTTGGCAGCTGACTTCTCCTTCAGTGGTGCTGTGTGTGCTGCCCTATGTGTGTGGTTGACTGGCACACACTCTGTAAGCCTTGACACCACCGAATATGGCAGTAGTCAGCTGCCAAAATGTGTTTGTGTAAATGTAAATTATTAATTTTGCCTATACTGACTTGTGTGAGATCCACCACAGGCAAGCATGGTCAGTGTCTACCTCGCATCCCTTGCATGTTCACTTGCCACCCCCCACCCTCTTTCTCTGCAGGTGACTTTGGTATATCAAAGATTCTGTTGAGCACCTCTGACCTCGCTACCACGGTTACGGGGACACCCTATTACATGAGTCCGGAGGTCCTCAAACACGAAGGCTACAATGCGAAATCTGACATATGGTATGTATGTAAGTGAGTGGGTACCCATGGGGATGTGTGGCAGGACCCATGGTCTACAAGCAAGAGAAGGCCCATGTATTTGGATATAGGCTTGTTCTGTGCTTTGATGACCGGCAGAACTCTGTTCTTCAGTTGTTGTGCTTAACAAGGTCATAATGTGAGATAGCTCGGCATACTGACAGGTGGTGTGTGATTCTTCTGTGTGTGCAGGTCCCTTGGTGTTGTTCTGTATGAGATGTGCACATTGGAACACGCATACAAGGGAGAGGTACCTGAGAGATGTGTGTGTGTGTGTGTGTGTGTGTGTGTGTGTGTGTGTGTGTGTGTGTGTGTGTGTGTGTGTGTGTGTGTGTGTGTGTGTGTGTGTGTGTGTGTGTGTGTGTGTGTGTGTGTATGCTTGCATTCTTGATTCCTGTAGAATGATCCCCAGTGGTGTGTGTGGTGAATTGTTATAGTCAATGTCATTGCATGATCCCCAAAATGCTCAGTGCTAAATTCATATTGGGAGCAGTGTGTGTGTGTGTACGCGTCTGTGTGTGTGCCTGTGTGTGTATGCTTGCATTCTTGATTCCATTTACCTGTAGAATGATCCCCAGTGGTGTGTGTGGTGAATTATTATAGTTAATGTCATTGCATGATCCCCTAAATGATCACTGCTAAATTCATGTCGAGAGCAGTGTTGGGTGTGTGTCTACAGCAGTCAGTGAGAGTCACTCTCCAACCCCTTTGCACCTTCCTTCCTTCCTGCAGTCTCTCCTTGGTGTGATGTACAAGATTATAGAGAAGGAGCCACCTTCTCTCCCCGACCGTTACCACGGTGAACTGAGATCTTTATTTGGCAAGTACGTAGGTCCACTGTGCGAACATGCTCCCTGCCCACACAATGGGCTCACTTGCTATTAGCATGTGTGGAATTCATGTAGTGTGTCATGGCATATGGTCTGTGCGTGTTGCTATCATCACACAGACGCACATGCCCCCTCTCTCTCCCGCTGTGGAAGGTGGTGTGTGTGTGTGTAGTATGAGAGGCTATATTATGTATCACCAAGCCAAACTTTTACTGCATTTTTGTGCTATGACACCATCACTGACATCACTGATTATATCATATTGTACAATTGAAAATTTATTTTTAAATGGGAAGAGATTTAGGAATGCCCAAAACAAGAGTGCCAACTCAGTTCTTTGACCCCTCTCATTCCTTTGGGATCAGCATTCCTAAATCCCTTACAGCTACAGTGCTCTAGTAGAATTTCACGATTACTTGATCATGTGCTGAGCATTCAATCAATTCAAGACATGCCTAACCTCTGTATGCATGCTTGCTGAATTGCAAACATGCTCTTGTAGTGTAAGGAAAAACGAATATGAAAAGAAAATGGGGGGTAATGATGGCCTATGACACTCTTGCCTTACATGCATTCAAAAATGGCTTATGGTACTCTGTCGTATTAGCCACCTTGGAATAAGCCTATCCATGGCCTTCTGAGCCATAGTTTGCTACTTCGGCCGAAGCGTGCTAATACATTAAGAGAGGAGGCGCCATTTTGCATCGGGGGTGTTCCTACATAAACGTCACTTCCATAATGTCTAAAATTGGCAAAGGACGGTAAGCGGTAAGCTACATGTCTTACTAGGTCTATGACTTGGGTAGACAATTCATTATTTAATCCACTTGACAATTAACGTTTCATTTGTACACCACAAATAGTGCTTTTGCCTGTGATCAGTTTTATTCATCACCAGTCTACATACGTTTAGGTATAGTAGTGTTTGTGTTCTTATGATAATTATACTGTAAATAATGCATGTTTGCACACATACGTATATGTACTGTTTTATGGGTGTGCTGTACTGTACAGGATGCTTATGAAGGACCCCAAGCAAAGACCGAGTGCCAGGGAGGTTTTGCGGAACAGATTCATCAAGGCACACATGGAGGTATGGTGGTGTGATTGTGGTAGCATTGTGTGTGTGTGTGTGTGTGTGTGTGTGTGTGTGTGTGTGTGTGTGTGTGTGTGTGTGTGTGTGTGTGTGTGTGTGTGTGTGTGTGTGTGTGTGTGTGTGTGTGTGTGTGTGTGTGTGTGTGTGTGTGTGTGTGTGTTTGTGTTGGAGTGGGGTGAGCATGTTACAGTGCCCAGTACTCATTTGCAGGACTTGAGCAGAAAAATGGCACTGAAGTTGCAGAGCTCACCAACAAGGGATGCAACGCAAGAAGCAGAAGCCATCGCACAAGCTGTGTGAGTTGTTCCTCACGCAACAGTATTTCTGTGCTTAATTGTGTTTATGAAATCGTGGTACTTTCTCCCACATATTTACCATATGCCGTTCAGTTATGCAGCGTACGCCGATTTTATCTTCTTCGTGCTATTGCACTTCGTGACTGCAGACAAGTTGCGGGGGGAGGGGTGCTCTATGAACACTCTAGTTTAGTAGGAGTATTTGCTAAGTTTGTGCATCAAGCCCCGTTAGCGCAGTAGGCAGCGCGTCAGTCTCATAATCTGAAGGTCGTGAGTTCGATCCTCACACGGGGCACCTTCTTTTTTTCACATTTCTATCTTCTTTTTCCCCTAGACAACCTCGAAAAAAGAAGCAACTGACGAACGAGAGCGACACTGCCAATGGCGCGCAACTCACACCTAAGGAGAAGCTTCGCATGAAGAAGCAAAGAAAGGCAGATGAAGATGCTGAAGTTATGAAGTGAGGCCGACAATGTAGGTAAAGAGGACGTGTGTTTTTCATACCGTTACCATTGTGAAATGTAGAAAACTTGCTGCTGAGAATCGGAAGGAGTCGCATATGCGATATTCAGAGCGAAAGAAAAAGGAGGTATATATGATATTAGATGTTGTCTTGATGTGCTCATGTCCCAATCTCCATTGTTGCTTGTGACGATGATGCAGAGGCAGGTGGTCCCCCCCTGGGTTGAAGAGCACCCGGAAGTGTTTGACGCTGACTTTTCACTGACTGCTGATGAACAGGACTTCTCTGTAGCAAGTGACAGTGTCTTCAGGATGCAAGGTAGCAATAATGACCTGTCTTTGTGTGTGTGTAAGGAAGAGCTACCTGAAGTCCTTTTGCATGTAAAGCATGTTCTCTATGCATCAACACCAATGCAGTGAGCCCATCGTTGAGTGACAGTGACGAAAGCTCAAGAGTCACAACCACAGAGTGTCAGGCAGAGTTGCTGGAAGCTGTTCTAGGTGACAGTGGTATGTTGCTGTGCATGCGTAGCTCAACTCAGAATGTAGGCTGGATTGGAGTCGCAACTTCCCACTCCTCGGGTTAGGTGACATCCCAGAAGATCCTCTGCTGGCAGAGACCCATTACTCCCAGGTTAGCGAGATTCCACCGAACTAGCAAGTACTGTAGTGACTGTATAGTGACATCTTTCTCTTAAGCACTGTATGGTGAGGCTGTATTGGATATTCTCACTACACAGTTTGAAGATTTTGAAGAGGATTTTGATGTCTTACAGTCAGAATCAGAGGTAGAACCAGCTTAGACTGAGAGCCCAAGTATTGTGCAGAACATGGGTACATTTGACAACCTGTTCTGTTGGTTCATCATGTGCTTAGGATGAGTATGAAGCTTTGGTAGGGTGCATTGAGAACGCTCTTCAGATCACAGAGCAAGGTGTGGTGCACACTCTCAAGAAGGCGCATCCACCGTGTCCGTTACAGTGTGTGTGTGTGTCCGTTACGATGTGCATAAAACATTGTGTGTGCGCATTCAGGTTTGATGTGCAGTTGGTGTGTCATATCAGCTGTTGTATAGGGTACAATCTGAAGTGTAGATCTTACAGTATGTGTGTATGTGTGTGTGTGTGTGTGTGTGTGTGTGTGTGTGTGTGTGTGTGTGTGTGTGTGTGTATGTGTGTATGTGTGTGTGTGTGTGCACGTGTACCTGTTGTGTCCAGTTCTCACTCCAGAACCTGGCCGAGGGCAGGCCTGGGATGATGTGTCTCCATTTGGCCCAGCAGCAAGGGACCTTAAGATTCGAAACCTCAGGAGGTGTGTGTGTGTGCGTGTTTGTGCAGATTTTGACAGAACAGTTCATTCTTCCCCTCCCTTCTCTCCATCCCTTTTTCCTGTATAGCCAATGTGAGAGAATCTATGGCTCTGATGGTTTTTTGAGAGCCTATGACTACCTCAGGTCTGCACGCAGCAAAGGGTTTTCAGATGAAGGACAGGTAATGGCTGGTTTAAAGAACATAGTGGACAATGTCAGAGATGGGTTTTTAATCGACCAACTGATATTTCTGGAGAATCAAGCTCACACACCAGACTGACCAAGTCACTGGTTCAATGTGACACTGTCATGTGTGGTATGATGTACGTGCTGTGGTGATGACAGAATCCTTTATGTGACAGAGATTTTGTTTACAGTGATCATCTTGGTTGTGGTGTATGTAATTATATATGTATCATGTATGTATAATATGGAGAACAAGTATTTCGAGTTAAAAAACTTGTGGGGCTGCCGCCCCAACTCGAACTACTTGCTGTCTTCAGGCACAAGTCAGGACATGACAACATGTCTGACAGAACAAATGCACAGTTTCACTCAGGCATGGGCACACAGACACAGACAGACTGTGCATACATTTTCCCATCTTTGAATCCTTCCTCATTTGGAGTTGTATCAAACAATCTGGCTAGTCAGTATGATAAATATAGTACCACGGTATTTCTTGTAAAACATTGCGATATTACTACATACGGTACATGACACGAAAAGTTAACTTTTTCCGCAGACTACCGCGTGGGTGATCCGCAAATAGCTGCGCAGCCATCCGCGTATGTCCGCACGAACAATTAACAGTTCATTGAGGCAGAGCAGTATTGAAAGCAAATTGATGTATACCTGGGATGGATATACATGCCCCAATGGCCAAATGCACCAAGCAAGTGTGCATGTCATATATAAAAAGACTTAATTTAGCTTGATCTGTATACTCCTTTAGCTTGTATAAAACTGTGTGTATAGTTCTCCAATACAGAATATCAACTTATTTGATCGTTTGTGGCCACATGGAACAATACCGCCTTCAAACACATGCAAGCTACTGTCATATGCAATTGTATGAAAATAACTGCACTTTGGAGTGATAATTCTATCGCATCATAAATTATACACAATTATACAAAAAGTACACATACCACATTAATATGCACAGCACATGCACATATGTATATAATATATACATGTATATATAGTTGTGCAATGACAGTTAAAACAGTGTGTCAGCATAGGATGGTCAATGACATGAGCTGGTGTGCAGTTCGGCGGCTATGTACAGCGGTGTGGTGATGACTATTTGGTGCTTGCTCCACTAAGTGGGATGAGGGCAAGTTCGGAGCGCATACAGAGATACTCTCCCGCCACTGTCATTATGGCCACGCCCACAACATTTGCCCCCCACCACCACCACGACCATGGGAATCCCACGTACAGCATTGATACCACAATGTGGATTATCCCCACTGTGACAGCAAAGTCTAAACACTGCAGCAAAGGACAGAGGCGGTGAATTAACACACAAAGAATACAGACTAACATTTCCACACATGCATAAACGAACGTACACACATCAGGCACCCATGTGCATGCTCACACACACACACAGACACACATGCACACAGACATAGACATACATATGCACACACACACACACACACACACACACACACACACACACACACACACACACACACACACACACACACACACACACACACACACACACACACACACACACACACACACACACACACACACACACACATACACACACACACACACACACACACACACACACACACACACACACACACACACACACACACACACACACACATACACACACACACACACAGGGAGACGTATATACGCATGGTAGTGTCATCCTCACCTGCTTTGCTCTTTGGACAATCCACATTAGTCCAAACGCACTGCAAAACATGATAATTATAATTACATGCTGACATAGTGCAGTTGGGTCTGGCTACAGTGAACTGAGCTCTACACTATGTAGTACATGTTATCAAAGAATACTTAAATAATGTAAAAATAGTATATACGCGTGATAAAGGCCTGAGTGGCTAGGAAGACTCATTTGTAGGAATACGTGAAAACTCTAGCCGCTTGTAGTCAGACGTTTCGGCATAGCCCACTGAAATGTCTGACTACAAGTGTGGTTTGGCTAGCGTTTGCACGTATTCTTACAAGTACGTATGTACAAATAGGTATACTTTGTCAAAATTGAGTGTCCGTACATACATATAATCAAAGAATTTTAAATATTCTAAAAGTATATAATATGTTCAATGAGACTACTCTATCAAAATTGAGTGTCCGTGTGCGAGTGTGCAATCAATTTGAGAGAGTACAAATGCAACATACCATGTGGCACTGTGGATTAGGTGGGCTAACAAATACAGCCATCCACTGTAAGAGCCTTCAAATT
>OX465051.1:4388435-4425233 GCA_949841015.1 Aplysina aerophoba | reverse complement strand
GTGTATGTGTGTGTGTGTGTGTGTCTGTGTGTGTGTGTGTGTGTGTGTGTGTGTGTGTGTGTGTGTGTGTGTGTGTTTAGGAGTGGGTGTGTGGGTGTGGGTGTGGGTGTGTCTGCTGTGTCTAGGTGTGTGTGGTGTGTGGGTGTGTTTGTGTGTGTGTGTGTGTGTGTGTGTGTGTGTGTGTGTGTTTAGGAGTGGGTGTGTGGGTGTGGGTGTGGGTGTGTCTGCTGTGTCTAGGTGTGTGTGGTGTGTGGGTGTGTTTGTGCATGCATGCATGTGTGCATGTGGGTGTGGGTGTATTTTGTCAGGTGTCCAAAATGTTTGGTGTGTGTCATTACATGTGCAGCCTGTTCACATCCTCATTTTATCTTCCCCTCTCTTCCCCTCCCTCTGCTGTTGTCTTCAGTCAAAGTATGTTGGGCTCAATGACAGCATGATATCCTACGGACCATGCCAGACACCCACCCTGTGGTTCTGTGTGGAGAGGGAGGATGCCATCAAGGCATTCAAACCGGAGAAGTACTGGACAGTAGGGATGAAGGTTTGCTCACATTTGTGTGTCTGTCTGTGTGTGTGTTTGTGTGCATATGTGTGTGTGTGTCAGAAGTGTTAGAAGGTGTGTGGAGGTCACTGTGTCCTTACTTCCTCCAGGTCACTCGTGCTGGTAGCACCCTGTCCCCCTCATGGGCTCGGCACCGTGTGTTTGACAGAGAAGTAGCCACACTTTTCTGTGCAATAGTTAAGGAGGAGACGTGGGCCAAAGTCCACTCTGTGACAGAGAAGAAGATGGCCAAAGCCCCCCCTGCAGGACTGAAGACTGTGGAGCTGCTCAGGGCAGCCTCAGCTGGCCTCCGCATTGGACCACACACTGCCATGATTGTTGCGGAAAGACTCTACACTAAGGTGTGTGCACATGCATCCCACACTATAAGGTGTGTGCTGGTGTGTCTTACACTAAAGTGTGTGCACAGGTGTTTGTCCGACATGCTAGTCCCTTGGCTCTTGTGGTGGAGAGGTGTTTGTGCTGTGTGACATATGATGTCACATGACATCAACATGATGTCACATGACATACATCTTCATTCATTGCAGGGCATTATAAGCTATCCTCGCACAGAGACCACTGCCTATCCAGAGAGCTTTGACTTTAAGTAAGCATCCTACTTTCTTCTTGTTAGGTCATGAATGGATTTGATGCAGTCAGTTAGTATTCTGTACTGTGACTGCCACTGAATTGGATGTCACTCTGTCAACATTGTCCTTGTCACTGCATTGAAATGGACCTCTTATTTACAGTAACTGCACAAATGACATGCAGTGCTGTGAATTGTTAGTTTGACTGAAGGTGCTACTGTACATGACCTGAGTGTGTGCATGTGTAGGCAGTTGGTGTCATATACGTACAGTATGTCAGTGGTGCATGTTACTTGAGTGCGTCACAGTTGACAGTGATTCTCTGCACTGAGTGTGCTGTGTGTGTCACTGCAGGTCTGTTGTGAGGCTCTTCCTTGAATCCGCGGTCTGGGGTGGCCTGGCCAATGAGGTGTACAGGTCTCTCGCTGCTGGCTTCAAACCAGAAAGGTGAGTGCAGCGCATCTCTCAACTCCGTCAGACAGCCCTCGCTGTCTGTACTGTCCGTCTAACAGTGACATGATGTGTACTGCTAGTGGTTGTGATTATGGAGGTTCGAAGCAAACATGTCTCAGACCTTCGCGCTCTGTACCGTAAGACCCCTCTTAGTAAATCTAATACTGGAGAACTCAATACTCACATATGACAAGCATTCATACATAAATGTGTACATGTGCACAAGTAGTTCATGGTCGCCTTTAGTCCAAACGTCTGCAGCAAACTGTGTCAGTACCAATCTGCAATCACTTCCTTACAATGTGCGTATAGTACCGGCTACTTTCACCAAGTCTCTCACCACTCTCAGCCTGCAAAGGATCAAAGATGCTATTTTTAGGGCAGTCATGGATTAATCTGTTTAAAGTACTTATGAGTACTTTGGTCTACCAAAGCAAACAAAAGCACAGGCAAAGTCAAACTGTGAAGGCTGTAGCAGGCATGTGCTACTGGGAGGCAATGTGAGCATGTTTCAGCTGCCCCTGCAGTACATCGTGTCACCTTTCCCTGCTCTGGTAGGTGTGGCGAGGATGTGGGGGACCATCCCCCCATAACTCCCATGAGGCTGCCTGCGCCAGATGAGCTTAGTGGAGCAGATGTGCAGATATTTGACTATGTCATCAGACACTTCTTTGGCACGGTATGTTTGCCCACT
Organism: Aplysina aerophoba; assembly: GCA_949841015.1. Lineage (NCBI taxonomy): Eukaryota > Metazoa > Porifera > Demospongiae > Verongiida > Aplysinidae > Aplysina > Aplysina aerophoba. The sequence goes on along the minus strand of OX465051.1, from coordinate 4,422,952 downwards.
GAGTGGACCATTGTGAACTCACAATACCATTTCACCACGTGCTGCCGTGTCTAGTCTCAATCCAGCGCCTGTCTCCTGCTAGTCTAGCGCGCTAGGCCACTCAGTGGAAAGGGTCTAGCGTGCTAGACCGCTCAGTGGAGAGGGTCTAGTGTGCTAGACTGCTCAATGGAGAGGGTCTAGCACACTAGACTGCTCAGTGGAGAGGGTCTAGCGCACTAGACCGCTCAGTGGAGAGGGTCTAATGCACTAGACCGCTCAGTGGAGAGGGTCTAGCACACTAGACCACTCAGTGGAGAGGGTCTAGCGCGCTAGACCAGTCAGTGGAGAGGGTCTAGCGCACTAGACCGCTCAGTGGAGAGGGTCTAGCGCACTAAACCGCTCAGTGGAGAGGGTCTAGTGTACTAGACCGCTCAGTGGAGAGGGTCTAGTGTACTAGACCGCTCAGTGGAGAGGGTCTAGTGCACTAGACCACTCAGTGGAGAGGGTCTAGCACACTAGACCGCTCAGTGGAGAGGGTCTATCACACTAGACCGCTCAGTGGAGAGGGTCTAGCGCACTAGACCGCTCAGTGGAGAGGGTCTAGCGCACTAGACCACTCAGTGGAGAGGGTCTAGTGCGCTAGACTGCTCAATTGGGAGGGTCTAGCGCACTAGACCGCTCAGTAGAGAGGGACTAGCGCACTAGACCGCTCAGTGGAGAGGGTCTAGCACACTAGACCGCTCAGTGGAGAGGGTCTAGCGCACTAGACTAGCCCCCTGCATGCTTCACTACTATGTGCAGTCACAGCCAATGCACCACACTGTTGCAATAGTAGTGATTGCAGATGGAGAGGACAGGCTGGATGGGGCTGTGGTGTGTCAGTGGTCACACACCAAGCATGCACGGTTTGTCGTCTGCTTCAGAACCCTCGATACAGTACTGTAGTCTGTGTGTGTGTGTGTGTGTGTGTGTGTGTGTGTGTGTGTGTGTGTGTGTGTGTGTTTGATGTACCCTTGTGCCTCCCCCTGGAATGTGTCAGGGAGAAAGTGCTTCAGTAATTAAGCAGCTCTGTCATGGTACGTAACGCAGAATTAATGTTTGGGTGAAATAGTAGTGTCTAATGCATTATCGTCTCTGTGCTTCCTTCTCCAGTTGATGCCCCCCTGCACATACAAGCAGACAGATGTGATCTTCTCCGCTGGCGAGGAGAGTTTCCAGTGGAGTGGAGTTACAGTCATCTCCCTGGGATTCACCTCGGCCATGACTTGGAAGGCCATTGATGCTGTAGAGTGCTCAGCCCCCATCAGAAAGGGAGACTCGTGGGAGATGAAGGAGGTATGGCTAAGGGCTAGTGGGTGTGGTCAGGGATTGGTGGGTGTGGTTAAGGTAGGTGGATGTGGTCAAGGATTGGTAGGTGTGGTCTGGGATTGGCGGATGTGGTCAAGGTTTGGTGGGTGTGGTCAGAGATTGGTGGGTGTGGTCAGGGATTGAGTGTGGTTAGGGATTGGTGGGTGGGGCTCCCATCCCACCAGAATGTTCATTCTTTGTGTTCAGGTGTGTGTGAAGGAGCAGGAGACCGCGCCCCCAGGGCACCTGACAGAGAGTGACCTGATTGCACTGATGGAGAAGCATGCTATTGGCACAGTGTGTGGGCACATCTCATGACATGAGGGAGAGCATGAACATGAGATATCACATGCATAAAGTATGTATTGTACGTACGTACATACAGTGCATTAATATGCAGCAGGTCTGGCGAGAAGCATGACTGTGTATAAGCATGAAGTCTAGCCTATAGTAGAGAGTTTGCAACATCTTGTGCTATCTGGGGTTAGGGTTAGGGTTCATCACCTGTCTACATAGTTTGATGAACTTCACTCTCCACACTCACGTTTTTGTGCTGACATCCACTCCTCAGCTCACACCCATTTCTCACTTCCCCTCACACTCACTCCTCCCTCCACACTTGTCTCAGGATGCCAGTATTCCGGTGCACATTGAGAACATCAGTCAGAGGAACTATGTGACAGTGACTTCAGACAGGAGGCTCCAGCCAACCACACTGGGGACGCTTCTCATCCACGGCTACAAGAAGGTAGCCACAGCACATGTATTCACTACTGAATGCTGTTTAGACATCACCATCCTTGACGTTAAGTGCCTGGGCTTGTTTCTACCTGTCTGCCAGATTGATCCCGAGCTTGTTCAGCCAACAATGCGCTCTGAAGTGGAGAAGCAGCTGAACCTCATTGCACAGGGGAAGGTGTGTCCATGTCGTACCTCACTGGTTGACAATGAATGGACCAAATTAGATTTGAAGTGTGCACAACCACATCTCCTCTGGGAAGTCATCTTTATGGCAAGCCACTGCCTAGTAATGCATGCATATGTATGCAGTTCTTTAACTTTCCCTGCTGCAGTCTTGAACTCCTTACACTTTATACAATATGTTCTGTTCACACGAGGTCCTACGTATGTTGCCGTACTCTGCACCCTCCTATCAGTGACTCAGTGTGACACACTGTATGCAACCGTCTTATTGCACACTTTACTCTTTGTCAGTGGCTCTGTATATTCACTCCTTGTCCCTCTGTGCAGGCCGACTATGACGAAGTGTGCTTCTACTCCTTGGACATCTTTAGGAGGAAGTTTGAGTACTTTCGTGACAACATCAAGGAGATGGAGACTCTGTTTGGTGCCCACTTCCAGTCCTTTACAGAGGAGGCAAGGAGGATGACCAGGTGCTGCACAACACATAACATGAAGCCTGGGTGGTCTTGCTAGAGCACAAATATACAGTATATACATATGTGCATGTACACACAAGGACCCACACATTTGCAGTATAGTGTACACACACACACACACACACACACACACACACACACACACACACACACACACACACACACACACACACACACACACACACACACCACACACACACACACACACACACACCACACACACACACACACACACCACACACACACACACACACACCACACACACACACACACACACCACACACACACACACACACCACACACACACACACACACACACCGCACACACCTGGCTCTGCAACACATACAGGTGCGGTAACTGCCGGAAGTACATGAAGGTGATTGAAGGTGTTCCTCTGCGTGTGCTCTGTGAGAGCTGTAACAAGTTCTTCAGCCTCCCACCCAGGGGCAACATCAAGCCGTATGAGGTGTGGTGTGAGCGCAGCAACATGTTCTGTGTGCAGTCTCCACTTGCGACTAGTCTCCGCTACTTGTGCACATATTGCTGTAGTCTAGCGCGGTAGACCCTCTCCGCCGCCAGCAGTGTAAGCGCCCAGTGACGAAGACGGTCTGGTGCACTATACTAAGATTGCTGACAATGCCTGGAGTTGGTGTAGTTTGCCATGCTGCGCACCAAGTGGCTGTGGTGTCGTACCAGCCCGACTGAGCAATACAGCAGTATTCTTGGTATTGCTTTCAGCTGTCTTGTACTATGCACACATGGAGTGATGTTGAGGGACTCCTGGTGGCCACGTTCAGTGAAGTTATTGTGAATGTCCAATGATTAAGACGTTCCAAGAGTAGCATGGACTTTTCTCTAGGTGCCTAATGCTCACCAATGCTGCAGCTTCTCTTGTTCGATCTGTGCTTGCACCTGACTGCTGCTTGCACCTGACTGTTGTTGTCTGTGCTGTCATGCATGCGTGTGTACCATGCAGGACCACTCCTGCCCTTTGGACGGGTTTGGCCTCATCCACTGGTCAGCTGGGGGAAGAACTGAGAAGGTTAGACAAAGTTGAAGACCTCTAGCAGACCTGTACATGCATGGTGTGTATCTGTGTGCACATGGGGTGTTTCTCCTCTCTTGTCTGTCTTGTCTTCCTTCCAGTCCTTCGTGCTGTGTCCTCAGTGCTACAACGAGCCTCCAAAAGGTGCCCCGAGGCTGATGGGATGTGACAACTGCCCTCAGACTCAGTGTCCTCACTCTAAATCGCATTTCAGTGTGGGAACATGCAAGGACTGCATGACAGGGAGCTTGGTTTTGGACCCAACATCCGGCAGGAAGTGGAAGCTGTGCTGCAACAACAGCAAGTGAGTGTGCACTGTACACACCTGGCACCTGCCAAGCTGATGTACCTACAGGTATGAGACAAGGGGTGGGGTTCTCTAGATACCAGCTTTTGACTATTAGCCATTGTGCCGATGTTTCAGTCAGATGCACAGGCCCTTTAGGGCGAAGATGCCCCCACTTCGGTGTATAGGTGCAGGCAGGTAAAGTGCTCACCACTGCACTGCGCCTCCAGCAACCAACCTGTGCTGTACAGCAAAGTTTGGGGGGTACCGCATGCTTCACTTCCTGAAACAGAAGGGAGCCTGGAAGTTGCACAAGTAGTGCCTGCTCTCCAGCTGCTAACCACTCTATATGTTGTCTCGTGTCTCACTTGTGTCACGTGGCTCAGTCAATGATTCACATTGTACATACATACGTACATACGTACATAATTGCTTCTTGTTGCACTTAGCAGGTGTACATGCAGCAGGTTGCACATACAGTACATAGGATGAACTAGCTGTTGCATGTGTTTGCAACACTTGTCACCTCCAGATGTGACACAGTTTTGGGCCTGTGTGATGGAGCCACCCGTCTGCAAGTGACAGACAAACTATGTGACAAGTGTGACTTGCATTTGATCTCGGCAGAGTACCCCAAGGTGAGACTTGTCATTCTTGTCACTAGTGCTGGTAAGAACCCGAGATTTGTCACTATTGTCACTGATTGTGGTGAGGCCGTCATTCACCTGTGTAACCTCAATCCAACCGACTCTCTTCACTCCTGTGCTCAGAACAAGTCTCCCTTTGGTGCTGACTCAGCCCACACTGGCTGCATTTCTTGTGACGAGGCCTTGCACAAGAGGGTGGTGGAGTTCCATGGGAGGCCTCAGTCCTCACGAATGCACTCAGGCAGGGGCAGGGGCAGAGGAAGGGGGCGTGGCCAGCAGAGAGGAAGAGGCAGACCCTTTTAGCTTGTTGTAATTAACAACTAGGACCAAATGCACGTTTAATTTAAACTTTGATTTCTTTTAAATGTTTATAATTTTGTTGGCTTGTCAAGGCTCGTTAATTAAGCAAAATACTGCACCTCAGAACTTCATGGATCAATTACATTGCCATATATACCATGATTAGCATGATACACCACCAATCATTGTTACACATGTGTGTCTGGTAGATTTTGAGTTGGTGGGCTATTGCCTATGAGTTGCTGTTGGGTCCGCGCTTCCTGCCAAATGTGACCACCACATTGGCAAACCGTCTGTTGTACTGCATCCGCCTCTTGGCGCGGCCAGTCTTACTCTTCTTCTTCTCCTGAGCCTCGACCTGCGTGGAGAAGAAACACAGACATTGGTAACACAGACCATTACACAGCAGAGCAGACTACGTAACATTCAAACAAGGGGAGGAGTTCTAAACACTATCCACATGGTACAAGGTTCCTTGCTTTGACAACAATGACGTTTTAGTAGATCGCATTTATGACAACAAGATGTTTTAGGAAATAATTTTTCAAAATGGAGGACTTCAAACACACAGACAGGGTTTCCACCACAAGTAGAAAGAGCAAGGGCTTTGGATTGTGAAAGATCATCCGTCCTTCATCTGAAATACATCCTAGCATGAAAATATCCATAAACTTGCCTCATACATACACAAAATTAGCGGAAACTATTGCGAAAATAGTGCCATGTACAGTAATCCACTTGACACTTTAATGAAATAATAATGTTGCTGCTTGCATGAACACATACATTGTACTACATGCATCTCCACACACCAGAGGTCTGCATAAGTACATACACAGTAATCATGCTTGCACTTACAACAAAGCACGAACGATTTGATGGCATGCTATACATGGCGTCTGCCGTCAGCACTGACATCAGCACCTACCTTTGGGGTTTGTCCTCGAACTTTCCCAGCTCGTGCTAGAGACCCGTGAGCCTTACCTAATGAATAATATAATAAATATATGAATAATAATACCTAATAAATAAAAGAGTACCAATGATGAAATACAATAGGCATCTTCTTCAGAGTACATTCATTTCCATTCAATTGCAGTATGCCAACATACACATTCTTCCAATCCCCATTCCCCTCTCAAGCTGTGAAGCTAGCAACTTATACACAAGCCAACATACAAATGCACACTCTCATTGACACAGCACACTCCTCTCCACCCCAACGCACCACCGGGCACGCCCACAGACACAGACACCGTTCCCTCCTCTGGCACTTGGCTACAGACTACCACATCGTCCTCCAAGGGGACACCAGCGTACACCAGGATCTGACTCTCAGTGGGGATGCCTTCAGCCTTCGTGACAAGAGAACAAACACCACACATAAGAAATAAAATAATAAAGCTTTAACACAATCCTGGCCTATGTAAAGTACCACCAAGCCCAAGGCATTGTTCCTTCGGGTGTATACATTAATAAGGACGTGCCCGAGTATCATCATAGCATTCTACCTCAAAAACAGCGGTCTTGAGGTCCCGTGTTGTGGTCTCCTGGTTAACAATTAGAGCATGAAGCGACTGAGACTGTAGAAAGATTTGCATACTGGCTCTTCGTGTTAAAGTCACTTTTCGAACCGGCTCCTTTTATCAACGTGGATTTCGTGCACGTGGCGCAATCCCTTATGTCATGGCGTATCTACAAATATACTGAATCCTATTGGCTAATAACAGTCGTGTGATCTTTGCCATCCCCATTTCAATCCGATTCCATTTTGGAATAAGAATTAGTTAAGGGATTTCCCCAAAGTTGCGGCCTCGCTAACATGGCGGTGAGCAGACTAAGGCTTACGTATTTGAAGCTGTACTGACTTGGTACTTGTATTGTCTTATTTACCATAGCCCAAACAAAGAACGAAAGGTCAGAAGGAGATAGACAAAGACAACCTGCGGACGGTGTCTTTCTGGGACTATGTCATAGCCTCAGCAACAGTAAGAGACTACGTGCCAATAGAGCCCCTGGAGTTCTACACTGTTGCAGTGTCTGGGTGCTATGCACGTGTTGCAGAAATTCGGCATTGTTAATAGCTTTTCAGTCCACTTAAGTCTTAGACATGTGTTTGGTGACGATCCCGAGTGGGCCATGTTGACTGGCTATACCTTCCTCTTTTAGGTGCTCCATCTTGTGCTGCTGGCAGTGTACTGGCGTCGGGATTCAGTTACAGTTGGCTGTTATGTGAGTGGAGCTCGATCTGCTCAGCAAGCAAGCAAGCATTCTGTTCTGATGACCTTTAATTGTACAATTTGTTGTTCCTTTTATGTAATTATATAAATAAGTGTGGAAGTTTGCCTGTGGAATGTAATTATATCATAGATTCTCATATACTACAATTTATTCAATATCAGCAGTGATAAATTTGCACGCACACACACACACACACACACACACACACACACACACACACACACACACACACACACACACACACACACACACACACACACACACACACACACACACACACACACACACACACACACACACACACACACACACACACACACACACACACACACACACACACACACACACACACACACACACACACACACACACACACACGATTGCTGAACTGTGATTAATGTCTACTCCCCTGAACTATATATGCAGGTTGTGTTTTCCTTGAGTACAGTATCGCATCTGCTTTCAGCATGGATGCTTCGCAAGATGTCTGCTAGCGGATTGGACCTGACTATGAATGATGGCACAGCTGGGTGAGTCAAAGGAGCTAACTGTTCCATTCCTGCACACCTCCCCTGGCTTGCTGTTCTTGATATGCTTCCTGGAACATGATTCAGACAATTACCTATGCCACAGTAGAGTCGAGTTCTGCTCCCTTCAGGCAAGATTTTCAACTTGCTTTGCTACACTGGGTTGAACCCACTGTAACCCAGGCGTACAGTTAATGAGGAGAGCATGTGAATAGGTTACCGCATATTCTCATCGTTGACTCTACTATGATGTGTGATCGATGTTTAATTCCCTGTGGTGAATTGTATTCCTTGAAATAATCCTTCTACAGGTACATTAAGGATGTAGTGATAGTGACGGTTGTAGCTCAGTCCTTGTCCATCTTAATCTCAAGCTACTTCTTCCTGCTGTGGCTACTAGTGAGTTGATCAGTTACATGCACATTCAGTGTCTTGCTACACTGACTCTATAGTTATACACATACAGTAGTTTATTCCATGTTGTATGTGTATGCACACCCAGCTGGTCTGCGTCACTGTAAGCTGTAAGTGTAGAATTGAATCAAGTAGGATCAGAAGCGAAATCACAGCAGAGTGGGTCTTTCGTGCCCTCTAATAGCATCACTGTCTGAAGGGTCCACAGACAGTGGCGACCCACATTGTGTCCTGATTAGACACCATCTCAATGGGTCATTGGAACATAAGGAGTCCCGGCCATCGGACTCCCTCTGCTGTGATTTCGCTTGTGGTCCTACTTGATTCACGTATAATGCACAGCAAGTATCCACTCAGATCGTGAGTAAAGCACTGTATCCTACAATGTAAGGGTGCACCTTGCTTCAGTCCAGATCCCAGCGGCGTATTGCAGCTATACATACAGATGTAGTGAAGAGTTGTGTGAATGGTCTCCTGCATGCAGCACTACACTACAGATGTACTCCTGTCTTGTTGTGTGTGCAGGTTCCATGTTTTGCATTTTACAAGTTCTTTATGACTTTCCTTCGGCCGTGGCTCACAATGGGCTCAGACCATACCATGTCAGACAAAGAGCGGAAGAGGAAGGAACGGAAAATGGCAAAAAAGATGCTAGTATCATGAAGCACATTGGAATAGCTACCTTCTCTCAATAATATGGCTTAATACTTGCCATTGTTCCAATCATTATACCAGAATGACCTCTATTTAAGATTGTTTATTCCTCAAAAGATTCTCCATTTCTCTGTTATAAGGGCTATAGGTGGACTCAATGGAGTGTAATATGCAGGCTGACAGTAACAGCACAGGGGCATGCTTGGTAGACAGACATACAGAGACATACAGACTAACAATAAGCACACATGTATTATACGTATATACATCATGTGTGCTTATTGCCAGTCTGTACGTTCTCTCTGTCTGCATTTACAGACATGCATCAGTGTCACACATTGCTCAGTACTCACCAAAAACAATGCAAGTAACTTACTGTCTTTATATACAATACATAGAGAGTATGTACAGGGGTGCACACACACACACACACACACACACACACACACACACACACACACACAAAGTGGGTCATACATTGGGACGAGAGCAGGAACACACAAACGGAATCCTCACAAACACTCTTGTCACAATACTTCTCTGCAGGCGCACTGCAGTTCATTCATCTGCCCCTTCACTTGGAGGTCTTCGCCTCTTACGCAGATTATGTGTGACCGTGGACACTTCAATCTTATAGCACCTCTGCTTCAGCCACTTGTCAAACTCCATCACACTCCTTTTTCCAGCTGCAAACAACCTCTTCTCTGTGTCATCAAGTTTCATCACCAACTCTGATGAGTCCACCTTGAGACAGTTTTGGGAAGAATCCATGATCTTTCGGAAGCGATTGAGAAATGCCTGCAAGCGTACCACACACAAGGTAGCACAATAGAAACAGTCAAGTATTTCGCACACGCTACCCAAGGGAACTGTCTTTCAGTTCAGGAAAGACAGTTCCCATTTGGCTAGTGTGTGTGTGAAATAGGTACCTGATATGTCTGAGATACCTAGCCACTCAGGCAGTTTCAAGAATAGAAGCAGCGCAATGATAAGCAAGCACGCTGGTGTGGCTGCAGTGCATCAGGTAAGCACATTGATCTTCCACTCACTTCGACAAGGGTCCTGGAAAGGGCCTCCGTCTCCTGCAGCTCAAAGTTCAACAACTTCACCCCAGTGCAGTAATAGTAGGGGCCTAGCTTCTGCAGGTTGACTACATTGGCATCTGCCCTCATCACCTCTCGATAGGCGTCTTTATACGCCTTGGGGATATCCACAGACACGATCTGTTTTCTCTTACTACATAACGCCCTTGCCAGCCAGTAAGGAAGATCCATTTTCGTTCCAATTGCGATATTCTCAACGCTCGTTCCGGGGACAAGGAAACCAAGGCGAAGAACTTGCATCTCAAAGACACAGGGCACTTTGCTGTCGCTGGCCAGGATGTCGTTAATGTCGTAATAATCATCAGCATGTCTTGGGTACGTGGAGGTGGTTGGAATGAGTCGGGATGTACTGGCAGATAGACTTGCTGACGACATCTTGTCCACCAGAGGCCAGTGGACGAATCTGGCGGGCTTTCGCAAACAAGGGCGTGATTCAGAAACAATTTGATTGGTCAAGAATCAGTAAAATGGCTACCTCGTCCGGCCACACCGATTACCTCCACACGCCGTTGCCAGCAGGTGTCCTAAAGTGTGCAAGAGAATGCGAAGTAGGCGATGATGCATATAAGTTCGGCAGCAGTGCATAATGTTCAGTTTGTGAAGCATTAGTAATGCTACTTATTCCAGAGTAAGCCAACTAGTCCATCCACAGCTAGCTAGCTACACGAAGAGTCCTTGGCTAGGGTGCATTTTTCTTGCATGCATATCATATAGTTGCTGGAAGGAGGAGGCGCTGGGAGTGACTATGTGGAGGCGTTCCTCTCGTCCTATGTGGAGAAGAAGAAGCTTGACAGTGGACTATTGAAGAGGCTAAAGAATCAGGTACCAGTGCTCCCACTCAAATGAAGTGAGGGCTTCTCAGCTGGCTCAGGCATGAGAAAGGGTAGTTCTCGAATACCAGCTTCAAAACAGGGTTGAAAACCTTGCCGACGTTTCGACCAGATCCTCTGGCCTTCTTCAGGGCGAAGACGTCGGCAAGGTTTTCAACCCTGTTTTGAAGCTGGTATTCGAGAACTACCCTTTCTCCCACTCAAATGCTCAGTTGTACAGTCATCATATTGACCCCGGTCTTACTGCGTACAGGAACACAGCGGTGTTCTTCTGCTAACAGGCGATGGCACTACCATGTTTAGAAATCCCCTAATTTTTCTACCAATGTCATTGTTGTATAGGTGGAGTGTATTTCAAGTTGATTGTGTGGATGTATGGATGCCACGAACTCTAACAATATACTCACTGTTACTTGTGTACAGGACTGGCAGTAATTGTGTTGCTTGATGATTGCGTCACTTCTCTTGCCGAATTCGATTGAGTTAAATCACTAGATTATCACTGCCGTTATGTTTCAGCGTTAGACTCTTGGTTGAAGCAGTGATGCCGTGATGGGTTGGTGATGTTGGATATCCCTGGCTGTAGGTCTTTGTGATGAGTGCAGGTAAACGAAAACGCAAGCCACCTCATCAGAAGCCACTGAGGAAGAAAATCACTGCAAAAGAAAAGAGAAAGTTGAAGTTATTTGAGATTCCCAAGGATGAACAAAAGTGAGACGTGAAGACTGTTGTAAGCTGTACACTCCAGACTATAACAATGGGTATGCACGCATAGTTAGCAGAATTTCCCCTAAGATCGTAAAGGAGCTGTACTCCATCAGTATTGTGTGCTGTGCAACATTACATGTGTATGTCTATGTTATGTTGCATATGTGTGTTTTACACCTGCATGCAGCTATGAGTTGTACAAGCCTCTCCATTCCCTGTGGCAACAGTACATCGAGGACCTCCTACAAATAAAGCATCATGCAGGGAGCAACCCCTCAACCCTCGGCACCAAACTCACTAGAGCAGACCTTCATGGCTCTCTGCTTACTGGTACGTATGTGTACAGTCAACAAGCCCAAGCTAGGAGACAGTGTTCACCCCACAAGGGGTCTCTGGGTCAACAGGTGCTTGGTCTATCTTGCTAGACCATCCTAAACGGCACAGTGGGTGATAAGACACATGATTGGTCTAGGAGTAATTGTTAGTTCACACCTTTAGATTATGGGTTATGGATTATGGATTGGGTTGTCCTATTTCCCGAAAGGCGAGTGTGACTCATGCCACCAGTTGTCCACTCAATCCTAAACCTCTGTAACAGGAGCCTACCACCTGGAACCCAGCTGGCTGTCCTGTATAGAAAGGTGTCCCTAATTCAGAGGTAGATATGTACACAGGTCTATGTGGTAGGGACTGCAGACAGTGTCCTCATTAGAGAGGTGTCCTTCTTTCAGTGTCCTTTATAGAGAGGTTCCACTGTGTTTAGTGGGCAAGATGAGGCAGAGGTTTTGTCCTTCTATTTGTGACCTCTAGGGAGAGTGCAGTGGGGTTTGTTGTTGTGTACCAGGCTGCCAGTGTGAATGCTGTTGTTGGTATCTGCACTCACGCACACCTGGCACAACAGAAACCACTGGGAAGAGTTAATGTGACATGTTGGAAACTGTGGTCTGACAGTGTTCCAGTGCTAGCCACAGACTGGCTTGCCATCACACGATCACCAAGAGCACGCCCAGGCACTACTGCCCACTGAAAATGGAGTGTCCTCTTTTGTACATGTGCCAAATGTGCTGGTGCTGGCATTGGCCCAGTATAGTACGCCCTAGTGTGCACGGGTTGCTTATAATGTGCTTTAAGTAAGTAGGTATTTCTCTTGTGATTGTGTGTTGTGTGTGTGTGTGTGTATGTGTGTACGTGTGCCTGGCTGCAGTTTGCAGGTCAAAGTGCCCTGGCTATGTTGGCATCACTGGAATTGTAGTACAAGAAACCCAAAACACTTTCAAGCTCATCTGCAAGGACAACCGAGTGCGAAGTGAGCATGCATCACATAGCAGCTCATACATACGTACTGTGGAGTTTAACTGGCTATGTGCCTTCCTGCTTGTGTCCGGACAGCACTAGTAGTCTGTCTCTTGTACCCTGTCTGCCTAATGCATTTATGCAGAGTGACATTTGCCCATCATACCAGTGGTGCTTATTCCCCGCCCCTACCTGCAGCTGTCCCAAAGGGAGCAAGCGTATTTACATTGACAGTGTGCGGGTACGAGTTCACTCTCTATGGCAATCACCTTCGGTTCAGAGCAAGCGAAAGATCTGCAAGGAAGTTCAAGGACAAGTCTACAATTGAACTGTGACAGACCACTGATTATACCACCTACATATACAATATAAATTACATTTTAGAGCAGTCTTACAGTAGTACACACTGACACTTACCCAATTCACACCAGGATAGTACACATTGCAGTTCTCCACTGGTTGCGTCCTGTCTACTACTGTTTTCATAACATTCAGTGGAAGGTCACGCGCATCACAAGTTTTCTCTCAACTGTGCCATGGCAGCCAAACAACTGCTAAATGTACATTTTATGCAAATAATAATGCCTGTACATACAAGTATCTGAAAGAGCACGACATGAGCATGTGTGGTGCCACTGTTACATGATCATGTACGCATCCAGTATATATGATATAAATGTGATTACTGAAGTGCATGAAGATACCTGCAGACATTCCAGATAGCATCAATATGAAAGTTGTGTATGTAGTATATATACGTATATATACATATATATTAATTAAAGGTTGAATCAGTGTGGGATAGCAACACCAAAAGGGGTGTTCATGTGCACACTAGGGTGCAGTGTACAATAATTTCAACAGTTGCTATGACATTGCATGTACTTTTTCTCCTCCCAGCCATGGATGCATGGGTAGGAAAATTAATATTCATGACTTTAATTGTAGGAAGAGGTATGTACTATCAAGCATAGGCAGACTATCAGCAAGTCTATATAAGATGAAGAAGGTTCAGAATTGCCAATGTTAATAAGGGTGTCACAAAAGCCTCAGGAAAATGGAAGTGGATCAGGCATATACAGATACAGCAGAGAAGTGGGCTCTGGACTACCTGTCAGAGTACTATGGGACTGTTGGTGAGACTCACTGCTTCGCCCTGAAGAGTCTCCACAGGTTCTTCAGCACCTACCAGCCTCCTGCGGGTGGGGCTAAAGTGCTCGACTTTGGTGGTGGGCCAGCTTTGTCTCACCTCATCAGTGCTGCTCCGAAGTGCAAGGAAGTCGTGTTTGCAGAGTTTGCAGACGACTGCCGTGAACACATCAACCTCTGGCTGAAAAGAGATCCTGCAGCCTTTGACTGGCGGCCCTTCTTTTCCTATGTTGTAAACACACTTGAAGGAGGTACAGAGAAGGACGTTGTGGAGAGGGAAGAGACGCTGAGGAGCATTCTCAAATCTGTCATCTCATGTGATATTTTCAAACCGCAGCCACTCGAAGACCCTGGTCCCTATGACATTGTTTTCTCTGGCTTGTGTCTGGAGTACATATCCCCAAGCTATGACAGCTACAGAGAAAGTGTAGCAAAGTTAGCCGGACTCTTGAAACCAGGAGGGACACTTCTCATGCGATCAGGTGAAAATTCACAATCCTTTACCCACCTTGGCAAGATGATGAGATCGATTCCCATTTCAAGGCAGTTTGCTTGTGATTGCCTGGAATCTGCAGGCTTATCACTGACCACCTTGGATGTACTACCACTGGAGGCGATGCCTGCGATGATCATTGAGCTTGTCCCTGGTACTACCGGCGAGTTCTGTGTTGCTGCCACAAAAAGGGCAACCTGATTATGGCTATACCAGCTGGTCCATTATCGCCTATATTCATATTGTGATGCAGTATTCTATTGCAACACTAGCTTTAGAACCTTTTAAAATTCAGTGGTTTAATACTGATCAGTTTGTGCACACTTATGCGTACATACATAATCTCTCATGCTCTAATATTAAATTGCTCTAGATCTGTTATATTGCATACGCATCACTCTGCACAGATAAGGGGTTGTGGGGAGTTGCTGGGAGCTGATGATGTTTTCAAATGCACTAATACAGACTACATTCATGCACACGTGTGTGCTCACACACACCTGGCACTTCCAAAACCACTGTAGGAAGATTGAGTGTTACATGTTTTGAGTGGTAGTTAAACACCGGTCGTTCTTAATTCTGCATGCTTCACTATATATACATATCCTCTTCGCATACAGTCACTGATCATGACTGCATGCTATTTTAGAGGCTCGTTGCTACGGCTTGAAATCATCAGAAAAGTTAACGAGGCTTTCATGCATGCTTATGCATATGATTTGAATGCATAATTATGTCTTGTGTAATGTACTGTATGCACATGCATTATGCTAACTGTTCTGAAACATGCAATGCTTAAAAGTTCACGACATATGATTATATGCTTGTACAAATGCACAGTAATGAAACAGTATGCATAATTATGTACTGTAACTTCCATCCTGGTCATATATTGTTACAAATATGTTTATTTATGTATGCAATGTCCATATATGATACCTGTATTGCTCATGCATGGTGTGTATCAGGTCTACAGGAGTTGTTTGGTCTCATCTTCATCAGCATCGTCAAAGTCCTCTGCAAATGATGTCAGCTGGAATGCCTCTTGGCCAAAGTCGTCTGCTTCATACTCTTCAATTTCTACATCATCATCCCCAGATAGCATGCCAGAGGGGACCCTGTCAAGCCTCAGTTCGGCATCACTGTCCACCCCTCCCTCACTGTCGTAATCGTGGAACATTTGTAAGATGTGCTCCTGAGACAAGGAGAAGGCGGTTGGTGCATGCAGAGTGCACACAGCATAAGGTGCATGGTTAGCCTCCTTCTACAGTCCACTCCATCCCTGGACATAGCTAGTGCACATGTGCAAACACAGCCTTGGGCTGCACTTAGAGGGTGCTTCAGGGGATGTCCCCCAGGGATGAAGCAATGGGTTACTGTATATTATCAATAGACAGCTGACAGTGAAATGGAAACTACATCTAAATAAGAGTCCAAGACACAAAACATGGTTTTCATGGTAATTGGATGACAAATCCTAATTATCACAGCCAACAACAAGTAGTGACACTAGTCAACAAGTAGTGACACTAGTCAACAAGTAGTGACACTGTTTAGTGACTGACGAAGACCCTCGGGTTGAAACGCCTCACTGTAATTTATCTCCTTGCTAAGTGATTGCTCAACAACGTCCCCGTGCAGTTCAACACAGTAGCATGAGCGTCTACCACATCTACTGTGTGTACTATGTGACACAATGCATCGCTGTAGTCCTCACTTCCTCCTCATACTCCTTCACTTTGGGCTTAGCGATCCTGACCATCACAGGAACAGGAGCAGGTTCTGGCTCTACCTCAATCTTTGTTACCACCTTCTCCACACTGCAGAGGAGACAGGCAACACACCGCATCACACCTCACACTAGCACACCACACTGCCGTACTAGAACAA
This sequence comes from Aplysina aerophoba, assembly GCA_949841015.1. Taxonomy (NCBI): domain Eukaryota; kingdom Metazoa; phylum Porifera; class Demospongiae; order Verongiida; family Aplysinidae; genus Aplysina; species Aplysina aerophoba. Next base: position 4,406,645 of record OX465051.1, on the reverse strand, counting down.
CACACCATGGCATGCACAGCAAAAGACATTTGAGTACTGACTGTTGGACTTACACAGTTGCTTCTTGTTTCTTCTCCACTCTCTCCACCACCACCTCCTCGTGTGTCTCCTCCTCCATAGTAACCTCTGGTATAAACACCGGCTGGGATACCAAACGAAACAAAATCGAACATTATCAACACATTAGGTAACAAACTAGTTCGCTCGCTGCAACAGCAGCGAAACATGTTGTGACTATTCCTACCACAGTAGGGATGCCTCCTACAGTAGCTCCCTGTGTACGTACCTCTGGAGGTGGTTGTGGGCGAACAGGAGGCGGCAGCCAGTCATCATACTCCTCAACCTCCACTCTCCTGAGCCACTCTGGAGGATGGTCCATCTTGAGCCAGTCCTCTTCAGTCTCCTCTTCACGGTTCATCTCAACGGCAATCTCCTGGACATCATATTCAACATGTTTCCCGGAGTCCACACTGTGGCAGAGGAACAGAAGAAGAGATGAAGCAGGTCTGACACAGGTAGTACATGGCTCACAAGAACACAACCATGCTAGATAGTGACAGTATTGGTGCATGTCACATGGAACTTGCATTGCAGTGGTTTCTTCCACAGTTTCCAGTGGTGGCACATAGACTGGGTTTTGGCTGCATAGTAAGAAGGACATTCACAGGAACATGAAGCACGAGAGCTATATGCCCCAAAACTGCAATGCGAACATGGCATGACGCTGAACCCGACACATTCCTCCACAACTGATGACACAACACATAATTACGACCACCTCACCACATACTGCTGAACACATGTACCCATATCCAAAGTGTGAATGCATACAATTTGCATTAGTACATATACGTACGTACATACAGCTTATGTAGGACTGGTGCAATACAAACAGCAGAAATCAACGCATTAGTTATTACTTATTGTTAGTCCATGCAAGGATACTCAAACACATTCTTTCCTTCACTGCAGGCAGTGACCACAGGACACACTGGGCATGACTGTGGGTGGAGCTACTTACGTGATGAACTTGCCCTCGTCAAAGGACATGTAAGAGAGCTTCTTCTTGTAACTTCGTCTCCTGCACAGGATGAGTTGGACATTTGCTAACATACAGCCATGAAGTACCATTGAGACAAACAGTCAGAGATGAAGGTATGGCAGAGGCCACTGTTCTGTCGCTATTATTTCCATTTACCCACTACTGTATAGCAGGAATTTTTGCTAAAATTGGCTCAAAGTAAAATTTTAATGGGAAACATTTTGCAGTTTGCAGCTGAAATGTAAGGCATGTCCCTTGAAAATGCTGATGTGATATTGATCAAAGCACTTGGAGGACGGCTAGAGAGTGCTGCAAAACATTCTGTTTCACTGACTGTTGCTATGCTGGACAGTGGTACTACCATTGACAATGAATTGTGTGGATAGGCTGTGATTAACAGTTCGCAGGGAAACTTCATGAATTGCAATCTCTCTTCAAACTCCTATAAAAATTTCCCACTATATACATATACAGTATTCCATCCTCAATCTTCTTCCCACGTGAACATGCGCACCTTCTGCACTCCCAACAGCACAGCACACAGCAACAGAGGCATATCAGCAGGATGAGGATGGCAATGATGATGATGGCAATGATCAGTCCCGGTATTTGAAGCTCGTACTGGTTGATGCCCGAGGGGAACACCTGTGGGGGTCAGGTAAGAATGGATGGCACACGCTCTCCACACCAGACAACACTGGCAGTAACAAATGCAGTGGAGACATGGATCCAAATAGTGCCCACTTACCCTGGCAGCAATGAAATACTGACTTGTGAACTTGCTGTTTATGAGCACAAAGTTAGTGTCCAGGATACTGTGAGCATAGGGCAGCGGGAGGACAGGAAGAATGGCTTGTTGCCAACAAAATCTTCCGTCATCAACTGTATTTACACACATGTACTGTACACATTTACTGTACAACTTGCATTGTACGTACATACGTATATGCTGCACACACTACACATGTATATGTACATATATGTACATGTACATGTACGCATATATGTATATGTACGTATATGTATATACACATGTATGTATGTATCTGAACAACATGCCATTGGCACACACATATACACATGTACGTGTTCCATCATGCACTTGTCCACAGACAAGTAATAATTACGCAGCACTTCACTCCCACACGCTCCTTTGATGGTGGTCGTATGGCACTCACTGTACGATGGTCCTTGCGTCTGTAATCTCGTCCCTGTCAACCTCGATGCAGTGGAAGATGACATCTGTCTCGCTCACCTCCACTGTAGACAGGTCGTCTGACGTGGCATAGCGGATCCGATCCACAATCATGATTCGTCCTGTGACCCCGTTCACGATGCTGTGGCAACATACACCGAGACAAGAGTCCAGCACATGCCCATGCACAGAACATTACACTGTCATACACTCCACTAGTCTGGCCTGCTAGACCCAACTTCTCGCCATGGAGACGCTTGGATCTAGTGGTCCAGACTAACGCTGCACACATCCGCAATGTGCATACATACAAGCATGCTACACGTGCAGTAAAATACACACAGGAGATCAAGGCAATGAAATATCCTCCTTGACTATGCTCACAACAACATACAGTGCATGAAGTTCTGCAATGTTGCTGTCCCACAACAAGAACACAGATGTCACAGTTCATTCATACAGTAACTCACTTCACAATAGTTTCAATGTCTCTTGTTACTTCCTGAATCTCACGGTCAATGGTCAGAATGACTCTCCTCTCGTCAGCAGTGATAATTGTCTGTGAGAGAAAAGATCACACAGCCAAAGTCTAACAGAAAGTAGGCTTGTGGAAGACTGCAAGTCAACCAAGCTACAGTAACAAAAAGAAGCTACAACACTTGAGGTGTAGTATGTGTAAGGCAGTACAGGAGTTCACTGGGAGAGAATGGGGTAGAGCAGAGATTACCGTACAACGAGGGGATGAGTAGTTGCAATGCTTGCTCACCTTTATTGTAACAAAGTCGTTGAAGGTGGGGTCTTCCCTCAGGTTGTCGTAGGCGACCACAGTGAAGTTGTAGGTGGTTTCAATGCGGTCCCTGAAAGTGGCAGCAGTCTGTATCTCTCCGAGCTCAGTCACATGGAAGTAGAAGGGCTCTCCCGGGGCAGGGTCATACCTCTCGTAGCGAATCACAGCATGGTTGTTGGCTGAGTCAATGTCAGTGGCCTTATGAAGGAGAAGGGAGGAGGGAGCAAGGTGGGGGAGGTGAGGGGGGAGGGGGAGGGGGAGGTGGGGGAGGGAGGTGAGGGAGAAGGTGCAGGAGATGAGGGAGGGAGTGAGAGAGGAAGAGAAGGAGGGAGAAAGGGAGGTCAGAAGGGAGAGGTATGGCAAGAATGAGAGTGAGAATGGTTGCTCTTGTTTAGCCATGATATATTCTCCAACTCACAAACAACTGTCCAACGGACTCTCCATACTCAAGGCGGTGGTCCACAGCTGAGGGAGTGAGTGAAGAGTGGGGAGTGTGTGTGTGTGCATGTATGTGTGTGTCTGTGTGTGCGTGTGTGTGTGTGTGTGTGTGTGTGTGTGCGTGCACAAGCATGTGTGTATGTCATTGGCTAACGGATCAGAATGTAGTTCTTCCCAGGTCGAAGGTACAAAGGACTCTTGTTCAGATTGGGAGGGTTGTCATTAATGTCAAAGGAGTCAACCTTCACTTCAGCAAACCCAGAGTCTAAAGAGGACAAATGCAGGCAGTGAAATATGCAGTGCCACACAGACTACAAGGAGTGAGCAGAGACCACAGGTGCTTACTTTGGAAGTCCTCCTGTGTAATGACATTCATTGAAAAAAGAGTGTCATATAGAGGGAGATACAACACGGACGTGGATCAGCTCTTGCAGACTTGTGTGAGGACTTTCGAGTGTGAACAGTGTGCTAAAGACAGCTACATACATGCACGTGACCTGTGTGTGCATACGTACGTATGTATGTATGAACGTATGTACGTAAGGTGTGTATGAAGCTGTATTCACGCATAACATACATTTGTACAGTAGTACGTATGTATGTATGTGCGTGTGTACACATGTGAGGTATGTTATGTGTACTCACAAAGGTCACTGGGGCTGTTGTGTAGACGCTGCTCCTCACAGCCACAGTGGCATACTGCGTTCTCAGCCCAGGGACCTCGTAATCCTAAAATGTAATACACATGCATACATTGAAGCACATGTGCACAGTACACATTCATATTAGGTACAATGTGTATTAAGGGCAGGTACTTATGCATGCAATGCGAAACCAGATCAGACATGCTCATCACACTGTTCCCACACACATGAGCCACAAATTATATGCACAGAGAATATACATACTTACAGTATGCACACAAGAAAGCTGTACTTAAAGTTAGCACACTTAGGACTGTTCACAGTCAGGAGCCCAGCTGACTGCGCATTCAGTTCATTCCCCCCCCCCACACACAGTCCACAACGCGCTTTGCGTGCACTCACAAGTGAATTCATTGGATCCAGTGTGACAATCCCAGTTGTCATGTCAACCTCAACCAGATTGTTGTTAGGCGGTGTTACCAAGAAGTAGTGGAAGATTGGATCTGTTGAGTTGTAGATGCTTTCATAGTTGATGTCACCATCAGTTGTGGTCACGTCGCGTAGGTTGAACAGGAAAATTGGTTCAGTGTGGTTTTCAGGAGCCTGCACATTGATCTGCAGGAGGAGGGAAGCACCGGTCACTACTACCATACGTGGCTATGCACACACTGGTGCCATCCAGCTGGTGACCAACAGGCACCAGGCCTTGCACACTGCAGCACAGTGCAAGCACCTCATGCCACATACACCTGACTGACACACTTGAGGGAGTAACAAAAAGAACACATTACACATTACATCCTATGTACACCAGAGACACTCACTGATTCAATCATTGGATCTTCCAGGATGTCGTCACAGATTTGAATGTACAGGGTAGCATGTGAGCTCAGCCTTCTCTCCTCGTAGCCAGGCCGGTCCACAGCAATCATGTACACCTGCACGCATGCATGTGCACAAGCAAAACACACCACACACACACACGCACACACACACACACAAACACCACAATGGAGGAGAGTAGCTTCATCATGTGCATGCAAGACAGGTTTCGTTAAATGTCTATTACCAGTTTTGAGGAAGGCCTACGTGGCCACAACGTCCTGCAATCAGTTGCTATTGATTGATTGATTCTGCTACGTATATGCTCATCAAGATCAACTCGCTAGTTATGACAACGAAGCAATGAGCCTCTACGATATCATCTATTACCTCGCTGGCTCCATTGTGTTTCAGAGCGTAAACAAGATCCTTCGTCAATGCATGAGTATCTTGTACAGTACACCATCTTTGTATGACATCATCATGTCTAATAACATATGCGAACAAAATATTTAGTGACCAAATTTTTTCGCGAACATGGTCTATTCGCAAAATTCACGAAACCTATTGTTTGCAAAACTTTTGTGACATACTGTACAGTACGTATATGGAAAGTTCAGTATGTACATACACATACGTACACCCATTAAACAGTGGTATTGGCTAATGAAGGGAAGACAGGCACATGTACAGTAAGGTACGAAAAATTTGCTACTTGTATTCCTCTCCCTCAGTCCCTTACCAACCTCCTCCACACCACTCTTTTCCTCTCAAACTACTTCACCACCCTAAGCCTCTCGCTACAGCAATAGTGTATGGTATGGACAGTATGCACACACACCTGATACTCTGTTTGTGTCTCATAGTCCAGGACTGCAGAAGTGGTGAGGTGGATATCATCTGTTCCAGGCTTAATGTAGAAGGGAAGGGCTCTTTCAGGGGCACTGGGGTCCTCGAGCATGTACTCCCACAGGTTGTTTGGTGACGTGCCATCAAGGTCACTGACGAGTCCTGTCATGTTGAAGACAAATGTGTCATTGGGGGCACTCTGTAAGGAGAAGCAACAGGAGAACTCACTCTAGCCACTTCCAACTCACACTATATACGCATAGTGAAGAGCTAATAGATAATATATGTACTATGACACTGAGTGTGACACCATCTCAACAGAGGATGTGGCACAGAACTGGAGGAGTACACTCGCTCAAACTTACCTATGTACATGGCAGATAGCTACACCTCATTACCACGAAACCACTAACTCTAGCACACATGAAAGTGGTCCTTGACTCTGGCAATGAGCTACGGTCAGCATCTGTGGGATCTTTGGCTGATCGGCTTAACTTGCTGTGAACGTGCACACACAAAATGCACACCGTACACTAGTAAGTATACCAGTATGACAATTGTACACCTACAGTACTGTACTGTACATAGACCAATTGTACACCTATAGTACTGTACTGTACATATTAGACCAATTGTACACCTAAAGTACTGTACTGTACATATTAGACCAATTGTACACCTACAGTACTGTACTGTACATAGACCAATTGTACACCTACAGTACTGTACTGTACATAGACCAATTGTACACCTACAGTACTGTACTGTACATATTAGACTAATTGTACATCTACTGTACTGTACTGTACACATTATATCTTAGATAAATGTACATACGTACCTCACTAATGCATGTTGAGATGTTGTACGAGGGTTGTGTCCACACTGGTGGGTTGTCATTGACATCAGTGATCTGGATACAGATGGATAGCTCACAATACTGGATGTTCCTTTGTGTGTTCAAGTCAACCACACGCAGATTCATCATATATGTATCAGTGCTGTGGTTGTCCCACAGTTCTTCATAGTCAATGTGCTCGAATGTATACAGCACAGCTCCAGTATTGTCAATTGTCCACCCTGGAAGGACAAGAAATGCAGCAAGGTCACACACACACACACACACACACACACACACACACACACACACACACACACACACACACACACACACACACACACACACACACACACACACACACACACACACACACACACACACACACACACACACACACACACACACACACACACACACACACACACACACACACACACACACACACACACACACACACACACACACACACACACACACACACACACACACACACACACACACACACACACACACACACACACACACACACACACACACACACACACACACACACACACACACACACCACACTCACTGCAAAACCAGCAATGCAGTATCAAGGTTAGGTAGTAATAATTCTCAGACTGGTGTGAATGACACAGTGCACCACCATTGTTGCACTTGCATTCATTGTATTATACACATAGTCTTGGAAAATGCTATTAAAAACAACTCTGAGCTTAGCCAAGTGGTTGACAAAGGACCAGCATACACATTGTGGACACACGTACTGGTACACATTGTGGACACACGTACAGGCACACATTGTGTACTGGCACACATTGTGGACACACGTACAGGCACACATTGTGGACACACGTACAGGCACACATTGTGGACACACGTACAGGCACACATTGTGGACACACGTACTGGCACACATTGTGGACTGCAGCACTGCATAAAACTTACTGTCGAAATGATCAGGCATGACAGACACAACCTGGTAGTCCAGCAGAGGGTCTAGGTCCGGGTCAAGAGCTGCAATATTGATCACTTGGTGTGCAGTGTCGGAGTCCTCTGAGATGGTCACAGCTGCACTTGCATTGGACAGGACACAATTGAAGTCCATCCGGAGGTTGGTCGGACACACAGGTGGCTCATCGTTCACTTCCTCAATCGCAACGACAACCTGTTTTAGCCATGGTTGTGCACACATCAAGGAGAGGGGAGAGTAGGACAGGTTGGAGGTGCAGTATTAGCAACATGATAATAAAGTACTGTATGTAAAGAACACATTTCAATGAACTCCACATGCTCACACACTGTGACACACACTGACACACACTGACACATACACAACACACACACAGACACAGACACACACACACACACACACACACACACAAACACACACACACACACACACACACACACACACACACACACACACACACACACACACACACACACACACACACAACACACACACACACACACACACACACACACACACACACACACACACACACACACACACACACACACAGTATGTATGTACGTACGTATGTACGCACTGTACATGGACAGACCATGTGAGTTACCACAGTGAACTGCACTGGGAGTGGAAGTGTAACGCTGATGAATGCACTTTGCCATAAGCTTACCCCAACAGTGGTGCTGAGTGGCGGTGTAGCACCGTCAGTCACAACCATGTGAACCAGATACTCATCATTGTGTACATCCTCCCTGCCTTCCCGATCAATGTCACCAATGACCCAGAGGAACCCGTTTGAATCCACTTCAAACAGTCCATTGGCTTCTGCCTGGTTGAGCTGCCGGCCTCCAGACACCTCATACACTACAACACTGTCAATCGTGTACACGAAATGTGTCGCAGGAGAGTTAGGACAGCTGGAGTCTGCATCGGTGCAGTTTATCTGTAGAATTTGCCGTCGGTTTGTGTCATTGTAGTGTTGCTCAGGGATCGACTGGTTCAAGATGTTTGGACAGACTGGTGGATTGTCATTCACTCCCCGCAGGCAGGCTTGGATGGTGACTGTGTCAGAACACCTCTCCTGGAACCAGGACTCATCAAGGCAGACAAGTCGGTTCTCCCCGAGGGGACCCATATCACACGCTCGCACTGTTGCACTGAAAGTAGTGTCACACCACTCCTCATAGTCAAGAGGATTTTCAAACCAGAGTTCACCAGTGTCAGCTGGAGAGTGAAGAGAATGTTAGTTACAATTTCATAAAATTTTCATCATTTGCACAAAACCCCAAGGGTAATGTAACTAGCGAGGTCAGCTTCATAGCAGCCTGCTAGTACAGGACAAACTGCATCGCAAATCACATGCAAATCACATGCAAATCACATGCAAATCACATGCAAATCACATGCACATTTAGATATGCATACATTATGCATGTATGTACGTACATAAGCGCATGTCACATGCCAGCTCTGTGTCTAGATAAATAACAGGCAAGTCAACCAAAATCCAAAGCATCTGGCAAAGTGCACACTTACGGTGAATGAGGAAGATATTGTTTGGCTCCTGTTGTGTAATCTGATAATATATCTCTGCATTTCTCCCACTGTCAGCGTCAATAGCAGCAATGGTGTCCACCTACAGTGCACGTGAACACAGCAAACTGACACTGACACCAACACTGATATTGACATGACAATGACAGTGACAAAGACAAAGAAACTGACACTCCAAACTACAGCTGTATACGCAGAGAGTTCATACCAGAGTGATGGTGTTCTCCTCAAAGCACTCGGGCAGGACGTAGACTTGTGTTACAGGAGCAGTGATTGTCGGTGTGTTGTCATTGATGTCCAGAACCACAGCTTCAATGCTGGTTGTGCACTTGAGGCCCCCACTAGCACCAGTGGCTGCATCCAATACACACTCTGACCCATTGCCTCCGTCTGAAGCCTGCACAGCATTACAGTAACTATCTCTAACAACTGTCAAGTGTGTGTGTGTGTGTGCGCGCGCGTGTGTGTGTCTGCGTGTGTGTATGCGTGTCTGTGTGTGTGTGTGTGTGTGTCTGTGTGTGTGTCTGTGTGTATACTTGCAACTAGTGCTCTAAGCACAGAGTAGCATAGCACTGTACTTGGTCAGCTGTCTTGCACAGCAACAGTTGCACTGCTCACCTCGACAACCACAACAACATGCTGCACAGTCTCATAGTCCACTCCCATCAGCCACACCTCCACATTATCATTGATGTATCTCAGCTCGACGTGTGTGCCAATCACAATGCTAGGAGGTGACACTGCGGCAGTGAGTGGAGGGGGAAGTGGAGTGGGGGAGGAAGACAGAAAAGTGGGCAAAGTGAAAGAAGTGGTGAGAGAAAGAAGTGGTAGATGAGAACAAGAAGGTGAAAGGGAGGCATGCACAGTACAGTGAAAGAATAATTACTGTACATATGTACGTACACACACATATGTACTGCACATACATACACATACATACATACATACGTACGTACGTACGTACATATAAGTATGTTGTGCCTCCACTCACCACTAGTAATGGCATAGGTCAGTGCCCCCAGTGCCCCATCGTTCTCATCCATTGCAGTGACCACGCCCACTCGTGTCTCCGTCTCCTCACAGTAGGTGAAGTTCTGGGATGAACACGTTGGTGGGCGGTTGCATGCCTCCAGGGTTACGTTGAAGAACACATTCCCCGTCATGGGTGGATCCCCACGGTCCAGAGCACGCAGGGTGAGCGTGTGAAAGGGCTTCTTGAAGTAGTCCAGTCTTTCATGGATGTACAGCTTGCCATTGTTGGGGTCAATAGGGGTCATAGTCATGCGAGGGTTCAGCCCGAGTCCAATGGCCTCATCGTCACCATGGTCAACCTTCAGCCAGATATTTGAATTGTCAGTGTTTGCTTCGTCGCGATCAGACACATAGCTCAGGAGAGCGACATCTCCAATTAGGAGGCAGTCAATGCCAGCAATCTCTGGAACATGTACGCGGAAGTTACAGGAGAAACCTGGGTAGCGATAGAACGTTATTCCACCACACCTAGAGTCAGCAAACTGATCTGTGAGTGCTGTTGCAATAGCTGCTTCCAAAGCATCACAATCCCATGTTGGTGCATTGTCGTTGACATCACAGACTGTGATATCAATTCTCCCTGAATCTGACATACCAACAGAGTCAACCACCATCACAGTGTATGCATATGTAGCCGTTGTCTCCCGATCCAAGAGCATCCCTGCTGCAAGCTGCAGCTCGTGAGTTTCTGGGTTCAGAGTGAACAGGTCTGGAGGGGTGGGGTCCACAGCGGTTATACTGTATGTGAGTGTGTCATCTGGGTCCTGTTGGTTGGTGTCCAGCACTATGTCCAGATCCACAGCATCAAGGGTAGGGTCCTGATGGTAGGAGGGGAGAGAGGGGAGGGAGAAGGAAGAGGGGAGGGGAGAGAGGGGAATGAGGAAGGGATGGGGAAGAGAGAGGGAGGGGAGGGTGGGAAAGGGAGGGGGAGGGGAGTGAGGAAGGAAGGGGAAGGAAGGGAGGTTTTGCCATGCATACACATGCAAAACTTAAGTTAAAGTTGCTGCCCCATGTAAGAGCAAAGAAAGTGGCTAACACATTAACAGCAAACAATTGCTGACCAGTTCAACTACTTCACCACCAATGGCATCTTCACAAAGGGTTGCAGAGAACTGAGAGGCTGTCAATGACGGTGGCTCATCGGGTAGATCCTGAATGACAACTTTCACCACAGTGGCATCCTTGAAGGAGGAGGAAGGGAAGGAGGGAGAGAGAGAGAGAGAGGGAGGAAGGAGGAGAGAGGAGGAAGGGAGGGAGAAAGGAAGGAGGGAGGGAGGCAGGAGGAAAAGAGAGGAAGCGAGAGAGGGAGGGAGAAAGAGAGTGAGAGAGGCAGCCATATCTCATGACTGTACAGAAGTCAACATTACCCGTGAACCTCCCATGCTTCAAGCGTACACGCACAGGCACACACAGACACACACACACACACACACACACACATAGACACACACAGACACACACACACACACACACACACACACACACACACACACACACACACACACACACTTACCAAACACGCTTCTGTGTCTTGTGCTACAATTGTGAGGTGGTAGACAGACTGCCGTTCATGGTCAGTAACTCCGTCAGGGGACGCTTTCTGTTGAATAGTGGCGGTCTGAGAAGGCAGGATCACCCACAAGAGTTACAGTAACCAGTACAAGTCGGTCGTGTGCAAGTGCATCTGTCACAAGGGCACTTGAGGTGCACACATAGCAAGAGTTGATGTACAATTATTGTAGAACAAACTGTAGCATTTGATATACAGTACAGTTGACTCAATGCACTGTATGTTCTGCAGGATACCAAAGGGGACGCATGCACTGGCTTGCAAGCAGGGTTACATAGCAGCTGGACAAGTTTTTTCAGTCACAAAGGCCTTTGTCAGCTGATGGACTGACAAAGGCCTTCGTCAGCTGATGGACTGACAAAGGCCTTCGTCAGCTGATGGACTGACAAAGGCCTTCGTCAGCTGATGGACTGACAAAGGCCTTCGTCAGCTGATGGACTGACAATAGTATTGTGCATGTGCCCCCATACCATTTGTAAAGCCTCTGCTACATACATGCACACACACACTCACTGCACAGACACACACACATGCACACACACACTCACTGCACAGACACACATGTACACACACACTCACTGCACAGACACACACACATGTACACACACACTCACTGCACAGACACACACACATGTACACACACACTCACCGCACAGACACACACACATGCACACACACACTCACTGCACAGACACACACACATGTACACACACACTCACCGCACAGACACACATGTACACACACACTCACTGCACAGACACACTCACTGCACAGACACACATGTACACACACACTCACTGCACAGACACACACACATGTACACACACACTCACTGCACCGACACACACACATGCACACACACACTCACTGCACAGACACACATGTACACACACACTCACTGCACAGACACACACACATGTACACACACACTCACTGCACAGACACACACACATGTACACACACACTCACCGCACAGACACACACACATGCACACACACACTCACCGCACAGACACACACACATGTACACACACACTCACCGCACAGACACACACACATGCACACACACACTCACCGCACAGACACACACACATGCACACACACACTCACTGCACAGACACACATACATGTACACACACACTAACTGCACAGACACACACACATGTACACACACACTCACCGCACAGACACACATGTACACACACACTCACTGCACAGACACACTCACTGCACAGACACACATGTACACACACACTCACTGCACAGACACACACACATGTACACACACACTCACTGCACAGACACACACACATGCACACACACACTCACTGCACAGACACACATGTACACACACACTCACTGCACAGACACACACACATGTACACACACACTCACTGCACAGACACACACACATGTACACACACACTCACTGCACAGACACACACACATGTACACACACACTCACTGCACAGACACACACACATGTACACACACACTCACCGCACAGACACACACACATGTACACACACACTCACTGCACAGACACACACACATGTACATACACACTCACCGCACAGACACACACACATGTACACACACACTCACTGCACAGACACACACACATGTACACACACACTCACTGCACAGACACACACACATGTACACACACATTCACCGCACAGACACACACACATGTACACACACACTCACCGCACAGACACACACACATGTACACACACACTCACTGCACAGACACACACACATGCACACACACACTCACTGCACAGACACACACACATGTACACACACACTCACTGCACAGACACACACATGTACACACACACTCACTGCACAGACACACACATGTACACACACACTCACTGCACAGACACACATGTACACACACACTCACTGCACAGACACACACATGTACACACACACTCACCGCACAGACACACACACATGTACACACACACTCACTGCACAGACACACACACATGTACACACACACTCACCGCACAGACACACACACATGTACACACACACTCACTGCACACACACATGTACACACACACTCACTGCACAGACACACACATGTACACACACACACACTCACTGCACAGACACACACATGTACACACACACTCACTGCACAGACACACACACATGTACACACACACTCACTGCACAGACACACACACATGTACACACACACTCACTGCACAGACACACACACATGTACACACACACTCACTGCACAGACACACACACATGTACACACACACTCACCGCACAGACACACACACATGTACACACACACTCACTGCACAGACACACATGTACACACACACTCACTGCACAGACACACACATGTACACACACACACACTCACTGCACAGACACACACATGTACACACACACTCACTGCACAGACACACACATGTACACACACACTCACTGCACAGACACACACATGTACACACACACTCACCGCACAGACACACACACTCACCGCACAGACACACACAAACGTACACACACACTCACTGCACAGCCACACACTCATGTACACACACACTCACCGCACAGACACACACAAACGTACACACACACTCACTGCACAGACACACACTCATGTACACACACACTCACCGCACAGACACACACACATGTACACACACGCTCACCGCACAGACACACACACATGTACCTGCACGCTCACCGCACAGACACACACACATGTACACACACACTCACCGCACAGACACACACACATGTACACACATGCTCACCGCACAGACACACACACATGTACCTGCACGCTCACCGCACAGACACACACACATGTACACACATGCTCACCTCACAGACACACACACACATATACACACATACCTAATGTACATAGCGAAACATTCCACAGTTGAACTTACCACTAAACTAGTCCCCAATCCAGTAACAAACAGTTCAAACGGTGACCCAGCTGGAAGAAGATTTAGCATGCTGATGTTTCCAGTGCTGTCTCTGTCCTCTGCCCTAATAGTGACACCAATGTCACCAGGGTTGTCACCTTCGTCACGGGTGACAGATAGGGGGTTGACAGTGAGGAAGGGACAATGGTCTTGTTGATCTGAGATTGTCAGTGTCACGGTGACCTGTAACCATACAGAGAGGTGGACACATGTACGTACATGTGAAAGTAGACATCAGTGGTAGATTAAAAAGGAGAGCAAATATTATGTACGTATGTACAGAAAACAATGTTCACTTCAGATCTTACGCACAAGCTTCAGTCGTAAAATGACCATCACAAGCCAAGCCAATGCAGAGCACCCACAAGTGCGTATTGCTCACACATGCAGTCCGGACATTTGGCGTTCCCCTATCAGCCACACAGGCCTGGAAGGCATAGGCATCCTGTCGTTCATGGTCCAGCACATTGGTTGAAGCCAATGCTCCTGAGTCAGCATCGATGGCAAAGTCGACTTGGTCGGGGAGTAGGTAGTAGTGGAGGTCGCTGTTGGTGCCCCAGTCTGCGTCTGTGGCTGCCACATGGGCCACTGTGTAGCCAACTTCTGCATTCTCAGGCACCGTGCGTGCAATGTCACCAGTCGATATGATGGGGTCGTTGTCGTTAATGTCAGATATCTCAACCAGAGCCTGTGGGAGTGGTTAGAGAGGGTAACATGACAGTGGGAAAGGGGGAGGGTGTGGGTGAAACCTGAGGGTGATTATGTGGAGTGATTTTAAGGCTAAGACTGGGAGTGATGTGAAGAGTGACGGAGAGAATGATGAAGAGAGAGAGGGGAGCGATGGTGATGGCCAGCGTTCAGTTTGGATACGATGACCAAACCCAGAGGAGCGCCTATTCACCTTTGCCTCTTCAGTGAAGGTACTGCAGATGCCTGAGTCTTGACTTGCTCGCATGTTAATGATGCAGAGAGCATGTCCAGAGGTAGAGTGATGCACAAGACCACTTGCTTCCCTGTCAAGGACATTAGTGGGATCAACCGCAGCCAAGTCGGCCACCTTCAGGTACCACTAGACAGAGATAAGGGGGACCAAAAGATGCACGCCCAGTCAGACTTCCTCGATGTGTTCAAAAATTAACAAGGCCTGTTGTTAGCTATATGAGAATGTGTATGTATACAAATTGCACATGGCTGCACATTTATGGGTGCTTTGGACTCAGTCCCAAGTTTGTGGGGTGGTCCGTCTGCTTACACTCCCAGTGGTTGGTGGGCTCTGAGCGACCTCAAACCAGCTGCTAGGACAGTGCTCCACGCTCGTAATGGTCACAGTCAGTCTTGGGTCAACATTGTGCAGCTCCTCAATCATGACATTATTGCTACTCGGGCCTTCTGGTACTTCTTCAACGGGAAACAAGGTGGTTTCGAAGCCAATCAGGTTGTCATCTCTATCAGTGACGTCAATGACCACAGTGCAGTAGGAGCTGCTGTCGTCCTGTTGGTGCAGACAGGGGAAGCAATCGGTCAGATGTGAGTCCACAGCTGAAGTGACTTGGCACTAAGACTAAGCATTGCTCATGGAAGTTCTTGAGCAAAATTCGCAGCTGCTGGATTGACAATCAATAATTCTATGTCCAGGACGTTTCGATCCGAGGATCTTTCTCAACTGGTACAACAAACTAAACTGACATGTTTGTTGTACCAGTTGAGAAAGATCCTCGGATCGAAACTTCCTGGACATAGAATTATTGATTGTCAATCCAGCAGCTGCGAATTTTGCTCAAGAACTTCCATGACCAATACCCCTACGCAGCAATGAGCCTTTACAGTATCACTAAGCATTGCGTGCCCTAAGAGGCATATTACTTAAAATAAGAGACATAGTATTATTTAAAATACCTCTCACACACACTGCAAACACACACACACATACTTTGTACAGTATGGTATACGTACTGTACATATGAATGTACTTACATATGTACCTACAGATGTGCTCAGTAACAATTGCCCTCAATTCAGCTGTAATCAGTTGCACAATGGAGAAACAATCACTCAAACAAGCACACAAACAAACAAGCAAACAAACAAGCTTACAGGACACTGATCATTTGCCTCGTCAAAGACGGCCAGTGTGAGCGTCCAGCGCTGAACGTTCTCAAAGTCCACGCCAACTGACGTGACATACAACTGGCCACTGTAGCGCTCTATACGGAAGGGAGCGTTAGGAGGCTCAGAGTCAACAATGGCATAAGCAGTGTCACGGTTCCCAACAGTGACGTCAATGTCAGTTGAATCCAGTGCAAACTGCAGATTGACAAGTGATCCAGCACTCCCATCTCCGCATCCCTACAAGGTGGAAGCAGAACTGGTCAGTACAGCTTCCATCATCACATCCCAAAATACAACATGGCAGCATTATGCTGTGACAAATAAAGGATGAGTACAAACTCATGCATGGAAGCCAGCTATACACACACACGGCTGCAGAGATTAAGCATGGCATTGTGTAGCTCACCTCACTAATGGTAGCATTGTTCTGCATGGCACTCTTTGTGAAACGAGGACAGTTGTCGTTGGCATCGCACACAAGGACAGTGACATTGCAGGATATTCTGAAGGTAACACAACCACACAAAGCACCACCACAAACAAAACCAATTCTCAATCCTCCCACACAGGCTGACTGTAAACTGCCCTATACATTCGTATGTACATACATACGTACAGTATTGGCCTATGCATACATGCGTATGTACAGTATACACTACACACTATGTACGTACTGTACCCCCATCCCACTCTTACCCCTGCCCCACCCCCGCCCCATCCTCACCCCCATCCCACTCTCACCCCCGCCCCACCCTCACCCCCATCCCACTCTTACCCCTGCCCCACCCCCGCCCCATCCTCACCCCCATCCCACTCTCACCCCCGCCCCACCCTCACCCCCATCCCACTCTCACCCCCATCCCACTCTCACCCCCGCCCCACCCCCATCCCACTCTCACCCCCATCCCACTCTCACCCCCGCCCCACCCCCATCCCACTCTCACCCCCATCCCACTCTCACCCCCACCCCACCCCCACACACTTACATGTGGACCCCATCTGTTGCCTCCACAGTGATGAAGTGTTCTGCATTGTACAGCTCTCTGTCCAGCAGGGTTGAGCTTGCCACTGTGATGACTCCAGTGTCAGCGTTGATCACAAACGTACCCTGTGATGTGGCAGAGACAACATGACAGCTGTGAGGCTATGAACTCCAACAAATTCACAAATAGTCTAGCAAATATTTGTGCATATTATGTACATACATACAATCAGCAGCAGTCGATGAAATGGGAGTACATTTACCCCCTATGTTTGTACGTGTGTACTGCCATTTCATTGCACAAAGCTGAAAATTCATGGTGACCCTGTTTGAAAGGTACATACCCTGCAACGGATTAATGAACAGCATGGCACTGTATGCCCACACACAGCAGGTTC